>PNEN01000559.1:29309-83292 GCA_002933655.1 Cercospora berteroae | reverse complement strand
CGAGGGCTTTTCCACCTACGAAATATATAGAGCGTGCTGCTTACTCTAGTTGAAAGAGGTAGACCGGCGTACAAGAATTATCTATCTATTAGAGTTGGTCAATGGCCATAGCTGAAGCAGGCGGTCTTTGCGTGAATGCAGAATGTCGAAGATGGAGAAAAGTACCCAAGACTATCCGCCAGGAAGCAGTGATGCAGATCATCTGGAGTTGAAGCATAAGCCGACGATAGAGCCAGTGCCGCAGGAACTGCAAGTCAACGGCGGCATCCTGGTGGACGTCAAAGATGGGGACAAGGCGACCAATCTTAAACTTGCTCCAGATGGGCGGGTATGTACGCTTCAAGCATCGCATGGGAGAAGACACTGATCTTTTTGTAGACTGTTCTCATTCCTCAACCGACGGACGATCCGAATGATCCCTTGAACTGGTCATGGAGGAAGAAGCATGCTATATTGTTCGTTGCTGCGTTCGCTGGCTTCACAGCAGACTATACTTCCACTTGGGGACCTGCTACTATCTTCCCACAATCTGCAGAGTGGGGGGTGTCAGTCCACGCCGCCAATAGACCGAATAACCTCAATGTCTTGGCTGGGTAGGTGACGCGTGATGGAACATTGGAAGCACAACGCTGAGAATTTCGAAGGGCTCTCGGAGGTTTGATTTGGGTGCCTGTGAGCTCGTGGTTCGGACGTGCGCCGGTATGTGTATCCCTCGTCCCGGAAGTACGGTGTCTAACTATGTCTCAGGTAATGTTCTGGACGGCTATAGTCGGATTCGCGGTCTCTTGCGGAGCAGCTGCAGCCCCCTCATATGGAGTTTATTTTGCCATGCGAGTCCTGACCTCGCTCTTCCTTACGGCAGGCCAGACAATGACGATTGCGGTCCTGAAGGACATTTTCTTCTTCCACGAGCGAGCGCGAAAGATTGGTCTGTGGGTAAGTCATTATCTCTGTGTTTCCTTCTCGTGAGACCTCGCTGATGCATGGCTCCAGGCATTGTTGTACATTGCAAGTCCTTATTTCGGACCACAATACAGCAATTTCATCCTGTACGGTACCGGGAGTTGGACTGATGTTGCTTGGGTTGGCGCTGCAGTTGTTGCCATCAACATCATCCTGGTAGTACTGATCATCGATGAGACGTGGTATGATCGGACCAAATCCTCTCATGAGCAGCCAGAGCGAGCATCGAGCCTGTACGGCCGATTCGAGCGCCTAGTGTAAGTTTTCCTTCGAAGAGAAACGTTGCATGGCTGATCTCGATTGCAGTGGCATATGGCAGATTCGGCATCACAAAGAGTACTTCCCAAGTCTGTGGCCCACGTTCAAGGGCTTCTTCGAGATCATATATCAGCCAGCGTTCTTCTTGATTGCTCTGAATTAGTAAGTTGCCTTGCCTGCAAGAACCTCGTCACTGCTAATAGCTCGGAACTCTCATGAACTTCGCTTGGGCCATCGGCATCAATATCAGCGGTGCTATCTTGTTCGCTCAACCAGAAGCAGCCGGTGGTTATGGGTACAATTCCAAACAGGTCGGATATCTGTACTTCACGCCAATCGTAGCGATCTTCCTCGGAGAGGTCTTCGGCCACTACCTCAACGACTTCGTGGCCAGAAGATACGTCCGCAAGCATGGCGGCGTTTTCCAGCCCGAGGTCCGAATCTGGACTATCCACATTGCCATACTTTTCATGGCTCCCGGGCTCATTCTTTTCGGGTTCGCGCTGGAGAAACATCTGAACGTGGCCGCCGTCATCTTTGGCTGGGGAATGCACACCTTCGGCCTCATGGTCATGTCTGTGGCGAACATCGCCTACGGACTTGATTCGTATCCCACCTTGCCTGCAGAAGTTGGCGGTTGGCTCAATTTTGCTCGGTTGATGGGTGGCTTTAGCGTGGACTACTACCAGACTGATTGGGCGAACGCTGTCGGTTACGATGGCAGCTTTGGCACACAAGCTGCCATATCGGTGGCTTCGATCGTTCCGGCAGTCATTGTGCACATCTGGGGGAGACGCCTGCGTGCAATGGGCACCCTGGCCAAGAAATAGACGTCAACAAAAAGCACAAAAGCATGACCAGAAATTTATGCTGAAGTCAACAGACATCTCGTCCGTCAGACTGCGTGTAGAAGGCGTTGATGTTTTGATTTGAGTGCAAATAGCAAGAAATATACAGATGTCATGGGGGAAATTGCGAATGACGAGCCACAGTGCCAAGAGAAACCATGACCCACTTTTCCTTCACCTCCTCTCCTCCATGTGCTTTCTGCCTACAGTACCAACATGCCATGTTGTTCCATTGTCGACTCTGTTATTCATTTCACCCGTTCTGTAGCGACGATTGCGTCTGCGTGAGCATGAGCACTGAAGCTGTATCTGATCGACATGTGTGAGACACGAAGGTGCATCTGCAGCCACACCGGGCACTCCACCAGCGTACGGATATTCATTGCGCTACCATCTATTCTACCAAGCACGATAATCTCTCATACTGAGCTCCTCAGCCTGTAGACGCCGATTGCACACAAGGTGTTGACCTGAAAGAACGTGCGGAAACCAGATCCCGGAACAAGTTTCGGGAACCACAGACGGAAAGGTCTCTCGGAATAGTGCCTGCCCATCATAGCTTCGTCTAGGTCAGCACCCAGAATGCGGAGTGTGGAGAGCAGTAGCACGAATGCGCAGCCATCCGAAGTAAGCTAGGTTCTATTGGCCATAACAATCAAAGTTGCCTGCCCACAGCCTGAAGACAGTTGTGTGAGGAATCCTCCTTCAGGCTTGGGCAGTCACAACTCGCTACAGAATGTTATTACTATCGCCTTTCGTATGGCTCATAGCAAGCGCCTTGCTTGTGTTTCGCTTATTGTTCAGCCGACGATCACGTCGTCCGAAAGGCACACAAGATCTCCCTGGCCCATCGGGTGAGCTGTGCTCAAATGCTGTGCAATAGGGTACTAACGATACTAAATACAGGATTGCCATGGATTGGCAGTGTCTTCGATCTGAACAAAGGCGAAGGTGGCTACTTCTGGTTCAAATTTACAGAATGGAGCAAGCAATTCGGACCAATCTACCAGTACAAGACCTTTGGCAAGATCAACGTGGTAGTCAACACAGAGAAGATGGCGAATGATCTGCTGAGGGAGCGAGGGGAGTTTTACAGCTCAAGAGAGAGTCTTCCAATGGCTTCTCAATTGTTGAGCGACGGTTACAAGGCCCTCTTTCTGCCTTATGGGGGTACGATAATCGCTGCAGTGTGCTCTCAGCATCTCATACTGATAAAAGTTGCTGGACAGGAAAGTGGCGTCGGGTGCGAAAACTGCAACACCATGTGACCCAGGTCAATGCGGCAAATTCGTACCAACCACTGCAGCAGCACGAATCAGCTCGTATGGTGAACGATCTGGTCTCGAATCCTGGAGAGTACAAGACACTGTTCCGTCGATATGCGTCCGCTCTCATTCTACGACTCACCTACGGCATCGAAGTGCGAACAGGCAATGAAGACATTGTCCGATTAGTCTACGAAAACCAACTCAACGTCGAACGTGTATCAGCACCAGGTCAGTATCTAGTCGATGTGTTGCCGATCCTAATGTGGCTGCCAACTTGGCTTGCACCGTTCAAGCAAGAGGCGAGAGCTCATCGCACACGTGAGGTGAATTTGTTCTCAAATCTGGTTAAAGGTGTCGAGCAGGACATAGAAGCAGGAAAAGCAGGGCCAAGCTTCACTCGCACATGGCTAGAGAACAAGGAAAAGTGGGCGCTGGAAGATCTGCAAGGCGTCTATGTTCTTGGAGGACTTTACTCGGCCGCCGCCTCCACGACTGCATCGCTGGCAACGAGCTGGCTACTGATGATGGTCTTGCATCCGGAGTGGTTTCAGAAACTCCAAGCACAAATCGATGAGGTCGTAGGGCCTGATCGACTCCCACGGTATGCCGATTTACCGAACCTTCCACTGCTTCGGGCAGTAGCAAAAGAGGTTGCGAGAATGAGACCCGTTACTGCTGGAGGTGAGAAAATCCCACTGTAATGATAGTTAAGGCTGGCTTTACTCACAAATAGTCTAGGCATAGCGCACAAATCCACGCAGGACGATACTTACAACGGATACTTCATCCCCAAGGGCAGTATCGTTCATCCGAATTTATGGTGAGAATCTCAAGGCTTGAACTGTGATTTCCTGTTACTGAGGCGCCTAGGGCTATCCACTATGATCCACAACTCTACCCATATCCGTTCATCTTTAACCCCAACCGCTGGCTATCCCCAGATTTCCCGACGACATACAAAGAGCCTCTAACGAAGTATCCAAACATGAACAACTTCTCAGTGTTCGGTATTGGTCGACGCCTTTGCCCTGGAGGACATATCGCCGAACGAAGCATTTACATTCTATCTGCTCGGATGGCATGGGCTTGCAATATCGGGAAAGCCGCCGATCCGACGACTGGAGCTCTGATTACTCCTCCAGAGTATAATTGTGAGTGTTGAACTCTTTACTTCGGAGGACACTGGAGTGACTTTGCTGATCTATCGCAGATGTCAAAGCATTGAATACGGAACCTCATCCTTTTTCATTCCACCTCGAGTGTCGGAGTGAGAAGCATAGGGAAGTATTGCAGCGAGAGGCGAAGGAGGCGTCGGAGGCTTCGAGTAGTCGAAGCAAATAGTGCAGATAGAGTGAGCAGGCTCAGGCCTCTGAATGTCATCGAACATCATTGCGGTTTTTCACTCCGCCAACACAACTCTCAATATCCCGTTCCAGTGCCTCGAACGACATCGCACTGCTGTATACGACTGTATGGCGCTCATGTTAGCCACTGTCCCTCCAATGCAGGTCTCGGTAGATCTGCCCAGAAACGCTGCACTCTCCGACTCGCCGCCAGAAACCTCTGCCTTACTTGCTCAACACCTTCATCAACCAAGCGACCATCTCTCTTCTTCCACTCGCCATCGATCAGGACGTGCTTAATCTGACCCACGTGCGAATGCATGACGATAGCAGCCACAGGATCATCAAAGCCAAGAAGACCTGGAGCAGAGCCATCGAAGACAACCACATCAGCTTTGGCTCTTACTTGCAAGACACCCAAGTCTGGTCTTCGCAGTGCTAGACCTCCGGATCGTGTTGCGAGTAAAAAGGCCTGATTCGTTGAGATGGGATTGTTCGCTGGCACGCGCCAGTTCGCTCGCTCTGGGCCATATAGCTGATTCCGGCCACGCTGAAGCCAGAGACGCGCCTGAGAAATAAGATCTCCAGACTGAGCGTAATTTGTGCCTACACTGAGTGAGGCTTGGTCGGATACGTGAATCGTCCGGGTCAAGTCGGCTCCGTGGCTCATCTCGTAGCCGACAGCTGTCGAGATGTAGTGATTGAATCTGCGATGAAGTGTGGCGTCTGTGGGAGTGATGCCATTGCTGTGGATGAAAATCACTGGCATCGAAAGGTTGAGTAGACCGAGGGAAGCGAGTAGGCTTGGGCTGTTTTCATTACCATCAACGCCGCCGACGAAGTGTGTTTCTAATACTGTCGCGTTCGACGCCCTGCACAAATTTCAGCTTCCATGGTATCCACGATTTGCTCCCGAGGTGAAAGAGCCGAAACATACCTGATGAACTCGACGACCTGGCCGATCTCCTCTGGTGCCCCGATGTCGAACGTCTCATACGCCAAACCCATACTGACCAAATCGCTCTGCTCTTGGATTTGTACTTGAAGCTCCCTCCAAAGCTCGAACTGGGCTTCCAAGGTAAAGTTACCAGGCTTAGTCCCAATTTGAGGAGCAAAAATGCCGCGTATGCCGCTGCCGAGATGTGCTCTATACGCCGCTCGAGTGACTTCCTCATTCCATGTTGCGGAGGCATGATCAACAATGGTTGTCACTCCTGCATCTATCGCTTCGAGGAACCCCAGGGCTGCGAATTGTACATGATATCGCTGTCGTAGACTTCGGCCAGTAGTGTGTTGTTCGTCGAATGGGTGATGTTCTCTGCGAGAGTTGCGTTGCCCGCTACAGTGCGTTGAGCCGTCTGCCATGAGTGCCGGTGGGTGTCGATGGATCCTGGCACAATGATGTCTCCAGTTGCGTCGATACGTTCGATGCTGGTCGTGACATTACTGGTATTGGAGCTTGAAGTAGGAAAGATGCCAGCGATTCGGTCGTTCGTGATTAGAAGTGAGGAATCTCGAAGGACCACAGGCATTCCGTTCGCCTCATTATAGGAGACTATAGTTGCATGCTCAAAGATGGTGGGTCGTGCGAAAGCAATCAGGGGAAGTGTGAGACTGAGTTTGCATGTTTGCCACGAAAGAGCAGTATGAGTAGAAGACATGATTGGTAGAGTTCGTGACTTCCTTCCCAATCTGTTGGAGCAACGCGATGACTTTCAAAAAATGTTCTTACCAGTACTCATCTTTTATACAGTCGGTCGCAAGCTGCATTGAATCCTTGAGAAGCCATAAGAGAAACTAGCATTTCGGTATTTCCGCAAACACATCCCGGGCCAAGAGGTCGCAAGCCCTCAAACTGGCGCTCATCGAAGCCGTTGTCTTCCATGGCCAACACGACCAGGTAGAAAGACTCTGTGCTTGCACGCGAACGGACTTGGGAGTTGGTGAAGTGTGAGACCGGATCTAAGAGAGGACAAAGTTATGCCGACTTCTAATGTTGTGCCGCCGAATGAGGCTTGGCGGCCGGACCGCTCGTCAAAGCTCACGTCAATATTTGACTGTCCTTTGCTTGGAGTCTGAGCTCTGGACTTGCGGTCGTGGTGGTTGAAGAGACGAGCGAGCGACGCGTCAAGTCGCGTACAATGCACATCTGGCATCGGTCGGCACGGCACAAGCTCGACACGCCGGGGCCCAGATACGAGGTAAAGAGATGAAGCAGCCAGCCTCCGGAAATGCCTAGCCCACGAGGCAACCGCCGTGATGGCGAAAGAGAAGGACGAGTAGAGTCAGCACAGCTGCCGGCCACCGATGGTCCTCGACCACGGATACGAAGCGATAGCCATGCGGGGAAGACATGACGACACAATGGGAAGAAGATACAAGCAGAAGTCTCAATTATCCCCTGTCAAGTCGGAGCTACTGTACATGCGGCCATTAATGCAATGTCCATCTGGAGCTGAGTGCGCTCAGAGGACTTCCAGCAAAACGAAAGCAAAGTCTGTCAAAAGCAGTAACAAAGTCCTCCTCGGTCGAGAGCTGTGAAGCTCATATGACCTCTCAGAAAGCAGGAAAGAAGTCTGTGAAGCGCAACGGAAAAGAAGTGTGTCAAGCGCAATGACAAATGCCGCCATGTGGAGCTGTGAAGCTCGACGAACAGCTGAGAACGCAAAGTGTGTCAAAGGCGGTGACAAGTGTCGCAATGTGGAAAATGGAACGCATCTGCTCCAGGTGTCAGCAAGGCCTCGGCGGAGATTGTGCAGCATGGAACTCACCAAGTGGACCAATGCTGCAAATCTCGTGCCGCTCTGTCTGGTGTTTCGTGTGTCTTCTGAGCAAGTATGCCAAAAGCAAGCAGTCTCGTCTTCAAACCTCGTTCCAGTCGGGAAATCGAATACCTCTGCATTTCTTGCACAGCTTGCAGCCGGTAATATCCGAAGAGACCTTGCGCGTACGAAAGACATAGTCGTCCAACACATCAGACTCGAAGAAGCTGAGTAAGTATTCGCTGGGGTCGTACGAGGCCTTGGGATCTATTGGACCATCAAGGAATGGGTCGTGTGGATAAGTGTTCAACATCTTGGTGTTCAGACGACGGATTTCCTTTCGGACTGTGCACTCGCAAAGCTCGTAGCAGCGGTCCTCGTGGTTCCGGGACCAGCGAGCTTCCTGGCTCAGCTCGAACCATTGGCTCTTGGAGAACTGCGAAAATGTCAGCGTGATTGTCATATGGAAACAAGAACGGAGACGGGAGACTTACGTGTGGCGGAATGAGGGTGAACATGTGGCTGTTCCAGTGCATGAATTCCTCGCCGCGCCAAATGGGACGGAGCAACTGGAACTTGAACTTCTTCACCAGGTCAATGTAGATACCGACGCTGCGGATGTAGTTGCCGACACAGCGCTGGTGCACAACATCTGCGTCGAAGACGAATGTATCGTGCTCGGCGAAATAGATTGGAGCACATTCGGCGCGGATCTGGCGACAAGTGTTGATGATGCCGGGAAGGTTGTAAGTCGCCTTGCGGTGGAAGCAAGGTCCTCCGCGGCAAGTAAAGGCCTCGAGGCTGACCATCACCTCACCGTCAGGCTCGAGAACGGCCAAGCGATAGATCTCGTTGCGGATCTCGCCTGGCAGCTTCTTGAGTGTTCCAATGTCGGACTTGGGGGTTGCCCATTTGCTCTCCTTGTGGGCAGCCTGCATGCGCTCGAATGCCTCCTTTGCCATAAGCAGCTTCTGGCCGAACTCGCTGTTGATCGGACCAACTGCATCCTTCTTGTCGCTGAAGACATCGCCATCGCTGAAGACATCTCCATCGCACTTGAATCCCGCTCCCAGACACCCATCTGCCGATTTCACCTTTGCCATCAAGCTGCCGCCAACGCCGCACACGCCAAAGCCAACTTCATTATAACGCGCGAGGAACGGATTAGACAAACCTTTGACTGAACCGCCTGGCGGCAAATTCGGGAACCACTGGGCCATTTCTTCGACTTGCTGGACGCGGGTGCCGGTCTTCCAAACTTGTGATCGGCGCAGCTTGCGAAGCTGACGCGACTTCTTCTTGAGTGCAGCTGGGATGGGGATCTTGAGGTGCCGGTAGCGGCGGTGATTGTGGTCGAAGTGACGAAAGTTTGGGTTGGCAAGTGGTGCCACTGAGTGGAGTGGAAGTTTGGGGTCAAGAGGGATTTGCGAAGCGAGAGCGGAAGAGCTCATTTTGACACGCGTGCGTCACGTGTAGGTCTGTTTGTTGACGTGCTCGCGCTCTTGTGCAATAGACTCAACGGCTTGCAGGTAAACAGGGGCGCGTGCAGGGCGCGAAATGATGTCCGACAGTGGTGATGACAATTGGTGTAGCTGGCAGCTCGAGTGATCTTGCAAGAGCAATGAAGGTGAAGCGCGTGTTCTATGTTGTTGTTTGAGCGCGAGCAATCACCAGAGTGAGGTGCAGCGGTGGTGGAGGTATAGGGCGGCGCAAGTGAAGCAGCTGCGCCAGATGCAGCTCTGTCCCTTGTTTAGCGCGCTTCACTTGCGCTCCCACGACAAGTTTGGCGTAATCGGTCTTCCTGTTGCCGACCGACACGTGATGAGACGAGAACCAGCTAGCTGGACTGGCTACGATATTCTAATCGTCTTAAGCGCTGAAAGAACGTTGCCTTGATTGAGATGGGCGATCGAACTGAGCTTCCCTCCGCGGTCCACCGCCCCATCAGAACTAAAGAAGGATGTAATCAGCCTACCAGCGTTACTTGATCTCACATGCCTCAACGGACTTTCGTTTTAATAGTGTGTATTCAGTTACTGTGTGCACCTCTTGAGCCAACTATCACTGACTATTCTTTGCCTTCCTCCACATCTCTTGCCACTCTACCATCCATCCAGCTCCAACAGCATTCACATCCACTCATACCTCAACTGCACAGGGCAGTTTCAGCACCATGGTCACCTTACAAGAGAAAATTGCCGCCGTTAAGGCGGCCCAAGCTGAACTCGCTCGCGAGGAAAAACAACAAGCGTGGGCCGATCAAGAGTTCAAATACTTTTCAAAGTACTTCCAGGATCGTCGCCAGAGCGCAGAGAACGTGAAGAAGCTCGAAGCGATCGCAAACTTGGGCGACGTTATTGATCTTGACTCTGACAATGAAGACGAGGACGCCAACAGAATGAAGGGCGAGGCACAGGCTGCACACGTGCATCAGTCTGATAGTGCGCCAGGGGTAATCGTGACCCACAACTCAGATGAACAGACAGAAGCAGTCCGCAGTGCACAGGTTCCTTGCTCCATGCCGGAGTTTGGCCTGCGAGCTCGCGCGCCAGCAGCAGTCACCAGTGCGATCACACCTCTCTCTGCGGCAGCAATCGACCAGCAGACCAATACGCCAGAAGCTCAAGTTCAAGCACTCATTACTGCAAACGCGCCTCCGACTGTGGTGCCACTAGGCCAGCAGGTCCACACGTCGCAGACACATATTCAGGTGCCCACTCCTTCCAGCTCTCGCTCTGTAGGACCCAATGGACTGAACGAATCCAGCTCGACACCGAATGCGGGCAGTGGGACGATCAGAGCAGCAGGTCCACGTCAAGAACCGTCAAACCCGGGCAATGTGTTCACGCCGTTCCGCCCCCCATTCGAGGACCTTCCAACTATCATTAACGACCCTAACGGAACGCATGGTAGGAACTACGTCGAGCTGCGGTGCGGCTTGTGCAATGCAAACACAGGCAGAGGCCGAACATTCATGAAAGGCGTACATAGCTTCCATACGCATATCAGATCGGTTCACTACGCAGAGATCATGAAGCGCATGGAGAAGTTCCCCTCCGCTAAGGAGGTCGCACAGATATGCGCGTACCGGTCCCACACGCGCAAGGAGGTCGAGCACTTGCGACGCGACCCGACTTTGATCGAGGCCGTCATGGGACCTGCTGCAGAGGCAGAGCATCCCTCACGCCGATCACGAAACAGGTGTCCAAAGAAGAGCAAGGGCGCCGAGTTAGGTCGACGCAACCCTTCGAAGCGCGAAGCACCCAACAGAGTGGCCAAGAGGAAGACCAAGAAGAGGCAGCAGCATACCACATTCAAAGACGGCCACATTATCGAGAGCGAAAGCGAAGACTCTGCTGGAGATGCGGTCCGAGTAACTCGTCCGTTCATACGCAGTCGTGGCGAGAAACTTGTGCGTAGAACATCACCTCCACCGAAGGTCGCCAGTGATGGTACTGTAACTGAATAAGCAGAAAGGAGATTACATGAAGTGAACTGCAGCGAAGACTTCAAGGATGACTTGGGAAGATTCTTTTGGAGTCATCGTTCGAGGGACTTCGGAGGCACAGCTGCAGAAGACTAGAAAGCCTATGAAGCTTGATGAATCTGGAGATGAGACCGTTGGGAGCAGAGAGCGAATTTCGGCCTGGATGTAGAGCGATGTGTACCAGGCACGATCTTGCAATAGCGTGAATCAAGTTTTCTTCATCCACTGTCCCAATTCTGTCAGCGTTGCCAGCGTGCTTCCAAACAGGAGTGCTTTGTCGCGAATCGTAATGCTGGAGAGTAATCTGTGTAGAAGCCTACGCTTATGACAGGCGACATCGCATTACGCAAGTGAGATAAGTGGAAGAAAGCGGGCCTCGGAGGGCGACATGGAAGCAGGATGCCCGTGAAAGGTGAAGTGAGGTGGTGAAGGAAGCAGACCCTTTGCCGCTAGCCGGACGCTCGGACGTTTTTGGACCCACACAGCAGAACAGATCTTTTTGAGTTGCGAACTGAGAAAAGTGCGCTCCTCTGCTCTGCCATCTTCACTCTCTCTCCACCACCCACTTCTTCCACACCACACAAACAACATGGCGGACGAAGTTTACGACGGTGCCATTGGCATCGATCTCGGAACCACATACTCATGTGTCGCCAACTATGAGGGCGCCGGCGTCGAGATCAGTACGTGCAGCGCACAGCGCCGGCGATGAACCATTGAAATTCGCATCTAACAGTCGCCCATAGTCGCCAACGAGCAGGGTAGCTTCACCACCCCATCCTTCGTCTCCTTCACCTCCGAGGAGCGTCTCATCGGTGAGGCCGCAAAGAACCAGGCCGCCATGAACCCAGAGAACACCGTCTTCGATGTCAAGTGAGTGCGAAATTCGAGAAACAAGAGGAGGCGCAAGGAAACACCATACTGATTGCTGCAGGCGTCTTATCGGTCGCCGATTTGATGACCCAACTGTCAAGAAGGACATCGAGTCATGGCCATTCAAGGTCGTTGAGGAGGGCGAGAACCAGCCAAAGGTCCAGGTCGAGTATCTCGGCGAGACCAAGACCTTCTCTCCTCAGGAAATCTCTGCCATGGTCCTCGTCAAGGTCAGTGACTCGCGATCGCGGCATTCTTGGACAACTCAAGACTAACGATGCGCAGATGAAGGAAGTTGCTGAGACCAAGCTCGGCAAGAAGGTCGAGAAGGCCGTCATCACTGTGCCAGCTTACTTCAACGACAACCAGCGTCAGGCCACCAAGGACGCCGGTTCCATCGCCGGACTCAACGTTCTCCGTATCATCAACGAGCCAACTGCTGCCGCCATTGCCTACGGTCTCGGTGCCGGCAAGTCTGATAAGGAGCGCAACGTCCTCATCTACGATCTCGGTGGAGGTACCTTCGATGTGTCTCTCCTCAACATCCAGGGTGGTGTCTTCACCGTCAAGGCCACTGCTGGTGACACCCACTTGGGAGGTCAAGATTTCGACGTGCGTAATCAGATTGCTATGCTTGCAATGGATGACGACTGACCATGCGCAGACCAACCTTTTGGAGCACTTCAAGAAGGAATTTCAGCGCAAGACCAAGGCTGGTAAGTATCACTTTCCCTTCACTTCACATCACAACACCTTTACCCACAACACCGTCCACTTCAACTCATTTCCCACAACTTTTCCCAACACAACATTGCGACTTCGTCGCATGAAGCCAAACTTGCCAGCGCGCGCTGGCAACCGGCGCGCATACCACTGCGCCTGCTTCGACATGGCGACTGCAACTGCAGCGCCCCACACGGCGCCTTCTCGCACAACAAGTCGGCCATGACTGTCAATAAAGGCCTGTTCGCTCTTCATCCTGGGGCTGTTCACACGCACACGCCCACACATTCGTCAAGACACCGCCAACCGCCGACTACACCAACTGCCAGCCGCAAACACACCAACTGTCAGCAGCAAACGTGTTACACGTTCAAGATGAACAATGACGCCCACACGCTCAACGACATCACCGCTACTCACATGTATTCCTTCACCCACGGCCTCAACTTCGTCAGCCCTGCGGTCAAGCACATCTTCCCCACCATGGAGGCTGCAAAGAACCGAGTCCATTCAGCCGGTCTCATTTACGCAGAGGGCCTGCTCGACGTCCTCACCAACGACGAGCCGCCGCCAGTCTCCTTCTTCATGTCACTTCCCGAGAGCTACGACAATACTTGCTTCGGCGTCTACATCATCGTGTACACCAAGCCTGGTTGCATCACCAAGATCTACACTGGATCTGCTGCCGATGCCATGCTCGGTGTCTACGCCCGCATGCGTCAGCACGACCGTCACCAGAACGAGCCTCTTCACGTTCAGCAGATCCTCGACGATGGCTATCAGATCGCACACAAGGGCTTCCTCATTCGCTTCAAGCACTCCACAGACCCAACTGAGGTCTACTACGACAAGACGCTCTCTCTAGGCCGTGAGGGCTCAAGCGACTGCATCTTCTCCACGCAGAATGGGCCTGGTTCATTCGTGGGCCTTGCCTCACTCGAGCGCTGGTCCCGTGACACCCACACCTTCGAATATGAAGGTCTCTACTCTCACTCTGCCTTTCGCGAAGCAACTGAGAAGCACCTCAACCTCAGTGACGAAGAGAAGGAAGCTGCTGCCGCCGAGCGGAAGGAGCACACGCGTCTGTACAAGCTTGGTTGGCGCCAGGGCGTGCGAGACAACCCGAACGAGAAACACGTTGCGACCAAAGAGCGCACCAAGAAGAACAGGAAAGCCACCCGCGAAGCCACAGATGCCATCGCCAGAGCATCTCGCAAGTGGTATTGCTCTCTCTGCGACTTCCCTGCTCCTGACAACGCTGGACTCCGCAAGCACAATGGCGGCAAAGGCCACATCGCCCGTGAAAAAGCCCAGAAGCTCACTCCATCCGTCAAAAACTTCTTCACTTCTAACAACTCCAACTAATCTCACACCGACAGACCTCTCCGGAGACGCGCGCGCCCTCCGTCGTCTGCGCACTGCTTGCGAGCGCGCCAAGCGCACTCTGTCCAACGGCACCCAGACCACCATCGAGATCGACTCGCTGTACGAAGGCCATGATTTCAACAGCCAGATAACCCGTGCTCGTTTCGAGGACATCAACAGCAAGGCTTTCAACGGCACCATCCAGCCAGTTGAGCAGGTCCTGAAGGATGCCGCTATTGAGAAGAGCAAGGTTGACGAGATTGTGCTCGTTGGTGGTTCTACTCGTATTCCACGGATACAGAAGCTCCTCAGCGACTTCTTCAACGGCAAGAAGCTCGAGAAGAGCATCAACCCTGATGAGGCTGTCGCCTACGGTGCCGCCGTCCAGGCTGGTATCCTCTCTGGAAAGGCCACCTCCGCCGACACTGCCGACCTTCTTCTTCTCGATGTCGTCCCATTGTCGCTTGGCGTGGCCATGGAGGGCAACATTTTCGCCCCAGTCGTTCCACGTGGACAGACTGTCCCAACGATCAAGAAGCGAACCTTCACCACCGTTGCCGACAACCAGCAGACCGTGCAGTTCCCTGTGGTGAGTATCTCCGGATTTCGAACCCACTCGAAGCCACCAGCTGACAATTTCACAGTTCCAGGGTGAGCGCGTCAACTGCGAGGACAACACCTCTCTTGGAGAGTTCACGCTCAGCCCGATCCCGCCTAGTGAGTATTTCCAGTCTCCTGTTGTAATCCTAGTCTAACAAAATTCAGTGCGCGCCGGAGAAGCCGTCCTCGAGGTCGTTTTCGAAGTCGATGTCAACGGTATCCTGAAGGTCACCGCAACCGAGAAGTCTTCCGGCCGCAGCGCCAACATCACCATCTCCAACTCCGTCGGCAAGCTCAGCTCTGGCGAAATCGAGAAGATGGTTGAGGATGCCGCCAAGTTCAAGGACAGCGACAACGCGTTCAGCAAGAAGTTCGAGTCCCGACAACAGCTCGAGAGCTACATCAGCAGAGTGGAGGAGATCGTCTCCGACCCATCAATGAGCATGAAGCTCAAGCGTGGCCAGAAGGAGAAGATTGAGAGCGCTCTGTCCGACGCCATGGCTCAGCTCGAGGTTGAGGATGCCACCAGCGAGGACCTCAAGAAGAAGGAGCTTGCCCTCAAGCGCGTTGTCACCAAGGCCATGTCTACCCGATAAGCGCTTCACATATACTTTTTGGGTCTTTGTATTATGGCGTTTTGCGTGCAGGGAGTCACAAAAGGCATGCTGAGCAGGAAAAGCTCAATGTGCTTGGAACTCTTTATCGCGCGCATAGTATAGATCACTAGCAATGACTGAATGGCTGGCAAAAGCAAGATTGATGTATGATCAGCATTCGAGGTCAGGATGTCATGACGCTGCGAATGTTTATCCGTAGCTACGAAACGAGACTGCAACGATCAAAATGCCATTCCTCCCAAGATCTCTTTTGCATTCTTTTCTCAGTGCTGCTGGAGCGGCCTTGCATGGTCGACTGGTGCTCATCCAATGAGAGCGCAGCAATGGAATTCTCTCGCCAACGAAGCTGATTTTCAAGCTTTTCCCCAGCCAAGCTGTTGCCTCTCCGTCATTGACCTACATAATTCTAGCCCACCTCGGAAGCTACAGAAAGCTATCATGATCGAAGCAGTGTGACCCTCTCGTCCACATCCCACTTGACCCAAACAGTTTCCACTGACAGCGCCGGCCAGCTCCCGACGACCACAGACTCCATCACAATGGCGAACAACAGTAAGTGGCAGAAGTCGTGAAAAAGTCTAAAAAGGAGAAGTTGCTGAAGCTGAAACTCGTATTGTGCAGAAATGCCCGCCAGTGGCGCGTTATCGGAAGATGGACTCAAGCATTTCAAGACGTACAAGTACTCGTCTGTGGACCTTTCGCCTATTTCGAATCATATTTTGAGGCATTATGTAGGTATCCGAGACTTCCTTGGTGCTTACTGTTGCTGCCAAGCATTTTGCGTAACCTCTCTCTATAGAGACCAGAGGGCAGGAGCAAGAGATGTCTTGATAGAGTGACTGATTTTTGATGATAGTGGAACTTCTGCGTCGAATTCCTCCCACTATGGCTCGCTCCGAATATGGTCACCCTCATCGGGTTCTTCTTCATCATCGCCAACGTCGCCCTGCAACAACTCGCTGATCCCGGCCTCGTGGGTCCTGCTTTCTCCTGGGTCTCCTACTCTTACGCCTTCGGCGTATGGGCCTACTCAACAATGGACAACATCGACGGCAAACAAGCCCGCCGCACAGGCACAAGTTCCGGCCTCGGCGAACTCTTCGACCACGGAATCGACAGCTTAAACTGCACTCTGGCCTCCATCCTCGAAGTCTCAGCAATGGGTCTAGGTTCTACTCCCTTGGGAGCTCTCACAGCCTTGGTCCCTTGTCTACCAATGTTCTTCTCTACATGGGAAACCTACCACACCCACACCCTCTACCTAGGCTACTTCAACGGCCCCACCGAAGGCCTCCTAATCGCCAGCCTCATCGCCTGGGCTTCAGGGTACTTCGGGCACCAAATCTGGCACGAACCAATCTCCAAAGTCCTCGGGAACAAACACCTTTTACACCAAACTTCAGTAAAAGATATCTGGGCTCCTCTCCTCCTTCTCGCATTCTTCAACGCCCATTTACCAGGCTGCGTCTACAACGTCGTGCGAGCCCGAAAAGCAGCAAACCTCCCGATCCTCCCCGTCTTCCTCGAATGGACCCCTATGCTCCTCTTCTGCAGCTCCCTAACCCTCTGGCTCGGCTCACCATACTCCACACTCCTCCGCGACAACCACCTCGTCCTGCTCTGCCTCACCCTCTCCACCGTCTTCGGCCGCCTCACAACAAAGATCATCCTCGCGCATCTAACTCGCCAACCTTTTCCCTACTGGACCGCTCTTCTGGCACCTTTAATCGGAGGAGCTGCGCTCGTGAATCTACCTTACATTGGTTTCCCGGCCCCATCAGCGGAAATCCAGTTGTATTATCTTTGGGGGTATTTTGTGTTTAGTACGATTGTGTATGCGCGTTGGGCGTATGTGGTTTGTACGGCGATCTGTGAGTATTTGGGGATTAGGTGTTTGACGATTCCGGAGGAGAAGTGGAGGGCGTTGGAGAGGGAGAAGCAGGCGAAGGCTGCGTGAACTAAGACAGAATAGTGAGCTGTTGAAGGATGAGGGGAGTGAGCTATTTGCGAGCTGCGATTGATTTTAGAGAGCCGCTCAACGGTGGCTGAATAGAGATGATTTATGTTTGGGGCATAGAGGAGTTTTCTTGTAGTTGAGCAAGCGGCATCAGACAGTAAACGATTTCAATTAAAGACAGACGTGGCACTTCTGAAGCTCACTCTTCTCACCTTCGAATGATTGAAGAAGCAAGCAAGCATCAATGGCATGGCGCAGTGACATAGAATGTCTTTGACATGTGCTCATGAAGCTCATTAAACCGCACTACAAGATTATCCATCCTATACACCTTCTTACTCATGATTATGCAATCGCCTTCTCAGAGTGCGTCACAGATTTCTTCCTGTTGGCAGTATCCTCAATATCAGCCAAACTCGACTTCCTTCCATCATGGGCAATATCCGCCACATCAGTGAAGTTGACAGTCGGCACGAAGCCGGGCGAATTCCAAGCATTAGGGATCTTCGCGTACAGCTCGTCGACTTGTTCGAGGGTGAGGCCCTTGGTCTCGTAGATCAAGGTGTAGACGAAGATGATGCAGATGAAGCAGAAAGTGCCCCAGATGAAGAACACCTTGGATTGCAAGTTGGCGTTTCCTGGACCGGAGTCGACGAGGTAGGGGGTGGAGTATGCGATGGCCCAGTTGAGAAGCCAGTTGCCTGAGAGGAGAGCGAGGTCAGCGTGTGCACAAAGACATGGATGCTGTGAGTGAAAGCAACTTACTAGCTGTAGTCATGGAAAGAGACTTGGCTCGGACCTTGAGCGGGAAGATCTCACCCGTGACGACCCAAGCACAAGGTCCCCAGGAGCAGGCAAAGAAGAAGATGTAGATGCACACGAAGGCAATCAAAGCTCTCTGTGCTGGCATATCCTCAGTACCGGCTCCTGTGCCAACACCACCGACGATGAACTGGCAGACTGCCATTCCGATGGCACCGAAGAGGAGGAGGTTACGTCGTCCCCAGGTCTCGACCATGTACAGACCAGGGAAAGTCGAGGCCACATTGACGGAAGAAGTAATCATGCTGACCACGAAGGAGTTCTGGATACCTGAGTGCTTGAAGAAACTTGTTCCGTAGTAGAAAATGAAGTTTACACCTGTAAGCTGTTGGAGAGCCTGAAGACCACAACCAGTCGCCAACCGCTTTCCAAGGTTCCCGCGGAAGCAGTCGAAGTATGAAGCTTGACCGAGGCTCATCTCATACTCGTGGTTGGCGGTAATTTCGGAGAGCTCGTCGATAATAGCTGGGTCGTTGACATCAAGGCGTCTAAGGGTAGCCAGCGACTTTGCAGCCTTTTCTGATTCGCCACGTTTGATCCACATGCGTGGAGTTTCAGGCAAAATGAGGAGACCTCCGACCAGAATGATGGACCAGGCGAATTGAACGGCGATTGGAATGCGGTAGCTTCCAGTGTCAATGCGGTCCTTGGTTGCGTTGTCGACTACTGCAGCGAGGAGCAGTCCAATCGTGATTGCGAGTTGATATGCACCGACAATTGAACCACGGATCCATTTCGGCGCGGTCTCAGACTGATAGAGAGGGATAAGTGCACTGATCATACCGACACCATACCCGGCGAAGAAACGACCAGCAACGAAGAGTGGGATCTCAGTGGCCGCTGTTTGAAGAATGACTCCGAAGCAGAAGACGAGGTTTGAGACCATCAGGCCGATTCGACGTCCGAAGTAGTCACCAGTAGGCGCTGCAGTCAGTGCTCCGAAGAAGGTACCGGCGGAGAGCAATGAGACGATGGTAGACGACTGCGAAGATGTGATTGCGGGATGGCCGTTCTCGTCCGTGTGTCCAGTTGAGAACTCCTTGAGCCAGTATGGCATGGCAAGAATGCCACCGATTGTGCCAGTATCATAGCCGTAAAGAACACCACCTGAAGCTTTGTCAGTCCTGTGCAGGTACAGGAGTTCTGAGGATTACGCACCAAAGGCGACGAAGAGGCCGACAGCAATAGCAGGCCATGCCTTTCCAGGCGTGCCCTCAGGCGGCTTGATGGTGAAAGGCATATTCAATGGAGCGTGTGAGAGACAAGAAGCTCGCACCAACACACAACGAAGAAGCAGAAAGGATAGTGGGAGTGCTTCACAAAAAAGCGCAGGGCAACGAGCGACACTTAAGAAGGCTACCTTGCTGCCACGCGACCAGCACGAAGTTCACCTCTCTTACCAATGGGAGGGAGTGTATGCCTGCTAGTATGGAGCCCCAGCCGTACTAGCCCAGATTCCCCAAGCACAGGCAAGATGAGCTTCGCTTGCCAGCCAAGGATGCTTCTCTCCGGGCCGAATAGACTGCGGGCTCGCGTGAGAGACTGTCGTAAGGCGGTGGCGTGGCCAGTGGTGACCAATACGCGCTGGGTGTCGCACTAGCTCGGCGTGCGAATGGCTCAGAAAGTTGTGCATTCGTGTTGTTGCACTTCAGATTCAGAAAGTGCAAAACTTTACGTAGGGGATGCTGGTCTTGCAGTTTCGCCAGGACACAAACACTCATGACCCGGTCCGTGCCAAAATAGCAGCAGAAATTTCATGCCATTGGGCAGCCTAGCTTGGAGATCGTTCATCTGGGACGGGTTTGCATAAGTCGGCCATCCCATTCGCATCCGGCAGCAAGAGCAGTGTAGACCAGTGACATGATGGGCGTTGACCACTGGCGGCCAAGTGGCTTGCTGCAATGCGTATGCTGAGCTCTGGAGCGCCGCTGGTTGCACGGAGCAGGGGAGAGCTGCGTTCCACATCAGCCGCCTCCAGAGCACCAGGCGGCCGGCGGGCCTATCGGAAAGCTATTCGTGAAGACGAAGCTTACGCCGCTTGTCTGTGCTTCGGCGATGGTGAAGGTCGGAGACCATTGTTTCTCATCAGTAGAGCGGCAGTGAGTAATAAACTGATGACTTGTCGTTTGCGTGAGGCATTGACAGATGAAGTCGGCGTGCAAGTGGTATATTTGGTGAAGTGGGAGAAAAGCTTTGTGGAGTCCGCCAACCGCCAGCCGTTCACGCCAAGCGTCCGGCCAGATGAGCTTCTCCTTCCCTACAACACTCTTTCCTTCACATCACAGCAAAACCCTACAAACCGATTCTCACTCCCGATTGCTATCATCACTATAGCGCCCTTCGTGTACAGCACAACCCAGCATCCCGCATGCAAGCCCAATAGACTTTGCTCTTCTGCAGAGAAATGCTACAAATCGAGCAGAAAACCGTCTCGGTCTCTCTCCGGCCACATCAGAACATCCAGGATCACAGTCCCAAAGTCGAACTAGGGCAGCAGAACTCGCAGCGCCGTCAAATGCCGCTTGCAATCCAAGCAATACGCCAGGCAGACCACCGAGCTTGATCACGCGTCCAAGATGCTCGGCGTGGCTTGTATGTACTTGTATGTACTTGTATGTACTTGTATGTATCGCCCTAGGTGAATTTGGCAATGCTGTCGTGTTGACCAAACTGCTCATTCGCTTCCCAAAACTCAGTCTCAGCCTCGATGTGAGGAGATGCTACAGCAGAAGCGAATGCCGCCGAAAGACTTGCCGAGCCCATGGCACAGTACTCCACTCTCCAGAAAACCCAAACAGAACCATGCTCATCTGATCATTCCTGTTGTGGACCTGCAGACTGCAGCGAAAGCTCCATCGAAGGCGAAAGAACGAGTCGAGAAGTCTCTCGCTTGCTCGCTTTGTCGCTGCATGTCAGACGGAGATCAGGTGGGGTCCGTTTTGGTGGCGGCAAGGCTTCGAAGAAGTGCTGACAGCTTGAGCTCGAGTTGTGAAACGGCAATGGGGAGGCACCTACTCAACGGAGGTAGCGGATCAGAGTGTCGCCGATACCAGAACACGGTATTGTGAAGTCCGCATCGTTTGGCTATCCACCTTGCTTTCATGCTGTCTAGATCTGTACACTGCCACTCACTTCCAACGTAGCACAATCTTACACGCTGTAGCTGCAGCCACACTGCACGATCCAGCCTTATGCCAGACTAGCAAAAGCTCTTTTCTTCCCACCCTTCCCAGCACTATCTCCACCTCCCTCGCCCACTTTCTCATAATCCAAGTATCCTCCATTCACAATTTCCTCCTCTCTCACCTCCCTCGTCATTATCTCCAGCGCGGCAACATTCGCTCCCAGAATCCTCTTCTCCTCCTCCTGCCACTTCTCATACGCATCATAGATCTCCTGCAATGATGGCTTCAATTTCTTCGAAGCTACAATCTGCTGCATGTGTGCTTGCAGCATGAAGTATGAGATCGTCCACGCCAGTTCGGGTGACATGCGTTTATGGAGGAAGATGGCGAGGAAGGTGAAGAGAGTCGGGAGGGTGGAGAAGGGGAGAACCAGGAGAGCGTCGTTCAATGCTGGTCGAGGCACGCGCTGAAGCGTGTTGAGGACATGGCGTTCGGCAGAAATGTTGCCGTACGCTGTGAAGAGCGGGTTGCGTTCGGGAGGGTAAGCGGGCATTTTGGGGTTTGTGAGTCGCTGGCGATTGTGCTTTGTCATGAGCTCGAGATCTGCAAAGCCCAGTTCGAGCGCTTCCATGATCTTCTCGCCATGAGTGAGTGTGGAGATTGTTTGCTTTGATGCGGCGGCGACTTCGGCATTCTCGTCTTCGTCGCCTTCAAAATCGCGGTTGATGTTCTTGGCCAGTGTTGCTTCGTACTGCTCTTCAAGCTCACGCTCGCGCTCTTCTTCGAGGAAGATCAGGTCGTCGCCGACATTCCAAGTCCGGATTGATTTGTCATGTGAGGCAGTGACAACAGTCTCGCCAGTCTGGCTGATGGCCATCGCCCAGACTTCACCATGGTGGCCTTCCATCTTCTGAATTTGCTCAAATTTGTCGCCATCCCATGATTTGACCACTCCATCCTTGCCTGCACTGAAAACTGTGTGTTTCTCTTCCTGATCTTGGGGATGGGGTATGAAGCCAACCTGCATGACGCTGTCTTGATGTGCGAAGAAAGACTTGTGGCAGTCGCCAAAGTCAAGGCCCCATATTTTGACATTCTTGTCTGCCGAACTGGTCGCGATAAGCTTGGAGTCACTTGAGATGCTGATATTGAGGACGGGCAGCTTGTGCCCGTAGAGTATGTGGTACGGCTTCAAGCTGTCCACGAAGAACAACTTGACTGTGTTGTCGAGAGTGCTGAGCGCGAGATACTTTTGGTCGGGCGAGAAGCAGATCGAGAGCACATCGTCGTTGACCTTCAATTGCCGTGTCTGCGTAAGCTTTACCCTTTGCGTTGTTCTCCTCGTGCCGGGAATCTCTTCGTCTACAATGTCGAATCGCCAAAACTTGGCGCTCTTGTCTGCGGATCCTGTGATCACCGATCTGCCATCGGGGTGAACAGCGAGGGACCAGATTGCGTGCTTCTCGTCATGCGCCTGGATCTTCTCTATCAGTGTGCTTGTGCTGATGTCCCACAATTCGAGCTCTCCAGACTTGGTGCCGAGAAGCACCATGCGATCGCCAGGCAAGAAGGCCGAGCAGAGGGCAGTACCGCACTCCATGGTCCTGAGACATGATTGTGTACGCAAGTTCCATACTTTGAGCGATCCTGCCGAGGCACTTGCGAGCATGCGATCATCGGACGACAATGCTAGAGTGCGAATATCTGTTCTGTGCCCAGAAAGCTCTACCGCAAGGTAGCGGCTGTAGTCGGGCGCTTCTCGACTCCCTTTGTCCTCTCTTGCGCGATGTGCCACAACCTCGTAGGCTTCCAACCGATTGTCCGTGGTCGATATTAGCAGCTGCAACTTTTTCGCCGCCTTGGCCCCAGATGTGATCCAATTCGCGGAGCGCACCTTGCCTCCAGGTGCCCACTTTCCGTCTGGCATCTTCACACCAGTCCGAACAATCACGTATGGCACGAAGACGTCTGTCACTTCGGGCTGTTCCAATGCATCCTCTTTCTCTGGGGCCAGAGTCTCTCCCGCTGCAGCAGCCTTCTCTCGTCTTCTCTTTCGCTTTCTCAGCATCACTCTGTGCAACTCATCTGCGGACCGTATCCGGAATAGCTCGACAGCCTTCTCGGAGCCGTGGACCGCGATATAGTCCTGCTTCGGGTGAAAGCTAACGCTGATCGTCCTGTCTCTCCCCTGTCTCTGTATGATCCCTTGACTGCGTAGCACATCCTGCTTCTTGCCATCGCCAACGGACAGCGCCAATTGAGCCAGCGCATCAATGTCCAGACTCCATATTTTGAGCTCGCCGTCGTTGCCTGCCGTGATGCAGCCTGCACCCTCTGGACTCATACCTAAAGCCCAACACTCGCCACTCGTCTGCGCAACATGTGTTTCGATACAATGCTGCGCTGATAGATCCCAGATCTTGACCAGTGCATCCTTCGATGTGGACAAGAGGTAACGTTCCTCCACGTCTGCGTCTGCTGCTCCTTCCAGATCATCACTCGTCTGCGCTCCGCCGGTTGGAGTGCGAAGAAAAGACAAGCCGGTGATCTGATCTTTGTGTCCTTTCAGCCTGAACTCGGCAGTTTCGGAGAGCAGGTTCCAGATGATGATGTCTGTGTCTCTGCTCCCGCTAGCAAGTCGCGAACCCTCTCGATCGAACTGCAGATGTGTGATGGCGCTTCGGTGCGCATTGAAGCTCACCACAATCTGTCCAGACAGCGCATCCCATATCCTTATCGATCCATCTTGATGTCCCACGGCGAAGAGATCCGGCTGCACATCGCATTGTGATATGCAGGTCACAACGCTGCGATTGTCCTTGTCGGTCCACCTTGATAGTAGCTCGCCCTTCTTCACATCCCAGCATAGCACTTCCTCGTTTGCGCCTACAACAGCTCTTCCACTTCCAGCATTGCGACTGGAGGCATCGGCAGTCCAGACAGTGTTGGATGAAGCGGTGGCAATGGTGCCAAAGATTTGCCCAGGCTCGTACCTGCGATATGAGCGCACCATCGTTCTGCTCTGTCTAGTCAGCCACAGTCGGCATAAAGCAATGGCGCAATGCTTCACTTACCTGTCTGAAGGAAAGAGCTCCTGCACGCCCAAGAATATTTCTCGAAGATCGGCAGTCGCGCCCCCCCCACATGCCGACCGCCGACCGGGATCGCAGAGCCGCATCTTGTCCCACTTCCGCAGGGCTTGGCAGTTACGACAGCTGTAACAGACGCCAGGCCGGAACTCGATTGTTGCAGCAGTGAGCTTTCACAGCACCTCGTTTTGAGCAGAAACACAATCCATAGCAGCCAAAAGCTGCCAAAACCCCCATTATGCTGCTTCTCGACTACCAGAACGTGCTCATTGAGTCGCTGCTCAAGGACCGCTTTAACCCAGAGTATGTCTCCAGGCAATCGCGTATGACATGCACTTTGGCTGACAACAGGCTAGCAACGCACCAGCTTCGATCGACCAAGTAGTCTCAGACTTCGACAATGTGACCTTCCACATCTCGACGCCAAACGCCAAAACTCAGATACTCATCTCCATCGCCGTAAAGTGTTTCCCCGAGCTCGTCAAATACGGCGCCGAAGCTGTCCTGCAACGCGAATATGGCCCATACATCGTCCAGCCCGAGCAAGGATACGACTT
Source organism: Cercospora berteroae (assembly GCA_002933655.1). Taxonomy (NCBI): domain Eukaryota; kingdom Fungi; phylum Ascomycota; class Dothideomycetes; order Mycosphaerellales; family Mycosphaerellaceae; genus Cercospora; species Cercospora berteroae. The sequence continues at coordinate 58,635 of PNEN01000559.1, read as the reverse complement.
CAGCGTGCAAATTGATTTGGAGAGTCTGCCAGAATCACAAGAAGAGAAGGATGATCTGATCCGCCGGATAAGCTTGCTGAAGCGCAATGCTATGGCTGCGCCGTTTGAACAGGCTTTTGATGAATATGCGAGCTTGGCAGAGCAGGCAAGCCACTATACGAGCGAGAGCGCGCCGCAAGGCATGAAAGAGGGCGGAGAGCTGAGGGCTATACACTACCGGGATCAGGAGGCCATTTACATCAAAGCTAGCCACGATCGTGTGACTGTCATCTTCAGCACAGTGTTCTCGGATGAGACGGACAGGATATATGGCAAGGTGTTCTTGCAGGAATTCGTGGATGCCAGAAGGAGAGCTATCCAGAATGCGCCGCAAGTGCTGTTCAGGAATGACCCTCCGCTGGAGCTGCAGGGCACCCCTGGGCTGGCCAGTGGGAAAGACAAGGTCGGATATATCACTTTCGGTGAGTCTCCCAGAGAAGCGTCATTCTGTGAGAGAAGACTAATGTTCGGCCAGTCCTATTCCCGCGCCACCTCACCCAGCAACGACGATACGAGGTCATTTCGCATATCCAGACCTTCCGTGACTACTTCCACTACCACATCAAAGCCAGCAAGGCATACATTCACAGCCGCATGCGGAGACGGACGGCAGACTTCCTGCAAGGTAAGTTCTGCATGCCGAAAGCCTTGACCTCACTGCTTACTGACCTGGCACAGTTCTGCGACGAGCGAGACCAGAGACAGAGGAAAAGGAGAGGAAGACAGCTTCGGGAAGGACGTTCAAAGTGCAGGCTTAGATTGTGACGTTCGGTGGTAGTGATACAAATGCGGACGACGGAAGTCAAGCCGGGTGAAGCGTATGTAGCGCAGCCGCGTTCCTGCCGTTTGTGAGTAGCGACCTGCAAACGCGTGAAGTCAAACTTTAGCCTCCAGGCAAACTGAAGCTCGGCAGCATGAGCCGAATGTGATTTACCTGCTCAGAAATCCGAGTGGGCTTGAACCAGTTCAGCCTCCTTATTCATGACAACGCCTTCACTGACCACTCACAAATCGCGGCGATGGGATCAGCGCAGTCGTTCAGCGAATGGCTTACGGAAGACAGACTTGCCGAAGCCTATCTGTTACGCAACGTCCACTACGGGCTATTCTGCGACTCAAGCACCCGCGAAACCTATGCTCCGTGCAATTGCAACGACTGCGCACGCTTCAAGAGGGCGGCGGACCAAATTGACGACGTGCAATGTTGGACGGACAATGATGTCTCGGATAGTCTGTTCGAGGCGCAGAAAAGTCTGTGGCGAGCTCGGAAGGCTCTGCACAAGCTACACATGCCGGAGCTTTACCTTATGGACACGCCTGTCACAATTCTGGCGCATCACCTCACTCGAACTGCTAAGATTGGTCTGGAACGGAAAGAGCTGGTGCCTTGCTCTTGCGACAAGTGCAGCACGTTGATTCGGAGATATCGGGAGATCGAAGAGGCCCATGAAGACGGCGGAGATGGTGACGAGTATATTCGCGGCCTTACTCTGGTCGTTGCTGCTCAAACGCACGTTCACTCGGATGTGCCGTTCAGCGTAGAGTCGGACGACGACGAGCCTGGGTCCGAGCCAATCGAAGATCTCGGAGATTCATCGCTGTCGCCGGCTGATGATGGTGACAATAAATATGACGAACATGCCTGAGGTGCAGAAGCCACCAAGCTCTTCACTGGCACTCAGAAGAAGACCCGTGAATCTGGGGTGCGTGAGGACTATGTATTAGGAGAATCAAAGCTGAGCTAACTCAACGATAGACTACTGACATGTCTCATGTTATGCACGGTGGGCATCACAACAAGTTCATGGTCTGCGACCATTGTATGGGACATGGACTGCCCTGTAACGAAGCATCTGTCTGCGACCAGTGCCAACTCTTCGAGCAGCCCTGCGTCCATCGTTGGTGTCGTGACAGTCCGATGAGCAAGTATCTGTGCGGAAACAACGACTGCCGGTATGCGCATCGGGACAGTGTCGTCGCGCAGGACGATGACCCCAGATTGATAGTTCTGCCCGGCAAGCTTACGTACTACTTGTCCAAAGCCCGTATTGCGTCAAAGACGTTCTCATATGGCGGGTGGACTCTGAGCAATGCAGAGGAACATTCCAGACAATCTGCGCTCGACGAGAGGCAAGAAGAGGCGGTAGGTGAGCTGCGGGTTGTTATCGCAGCAGGAGAAGGCACAATGCTGACCATGCGATTCTCTTGTTCCTGCGAACTCGAATCTTGTGACGGGCAGACCGGGCAAGATCTGGAGGTGATATTTGGAGAACCGCTTCTTCGTCACTCAACGCATCCTCAGCTCGGCGGTCAGCTTGCGTATCTTAACGACTTCATCCCCACAGCCATCGAAAGCGAGCAGTCATCGGACGCGACTACGGACATCGAAGACCAAGATGAAGACGAAGACGAAGAGGAAGAGGAGACAAGCTCAAGCCAAGGCGCTGATAGCGAAGGCGAAGAGGAGGATGAGTCAAAGCAGGACATTGACGATAGAGACTTGGACCTGGACGATCTTCGAGATGACACCGTCCGTCAACGCGCCCCACTTTGTCCGCATTGCAGCAAGCGCAATGACTATTACAGTGTTTCTCCTTGCAATCATCGCACATGTATCGAATGTGCCCTCACGCTGCGCCTGGGTCGCGGCGATCGCACATGTATTCAATGTGGTGAACATGCAGATGTCGTTTGGTTCACGGCCTCGGAGCACAAGGACTTCCAAGAAATGGAGGGCATTGCTGCATTCGATGGAGACTCCGACATCCTGTTCGAGAATGCAGTGATCAGGAAGGACACGATGTGGCTGTTGGACCAATTGCCAGATATTACAGTGTCGCGTGGCGGAGAGACTGCTGCGTTCTATTTCACGTGATCCGATGGATCTGTGCTATGGTGGTCTTGACGTCAGTAGTGCGCACGGTGTGACTAGCCTGCACAGCCGAATGTCATCGAACCAACGCGGCCTATGGCCGACCACGATCACAGCTGGAGAGATGTCGAACAGAATTGATGTTAGCCTATTGCCAAAAGATTCTGCGAGGCATATGACAAGGAATGTTAGCAAGAGAAGATATGTCAACGACTCCGCCAGAGAATCCGCTCGGGTCAATGGTAGCCTTGTCCCAAATGGGTATACGGCAAGAATCAAAGCACGATATCTCTCGCAAAGTGTATGCTGTAACGGAAGCCAATGTCGGTCCACAAGCAGCTGTCCTGTGGCTTTTGCACGGTAGAAGGTATGTACTACGAATGTCTTTGCTCGTTCTTCAAATTTCAATATGCTTCAATCAGATGTGCTCTAGCTCCTCAATGAGCCACGGCGTCCGTGGCGAGCGTGCCCTGTTTCCCGAGCATGCCAGGCATTCTGCACCATGGGGACAGGCCAGGCAACGATAGGGGAGAACCACAACGCTTCCTTTCCATGTCAAGAGCCTCGCAGGCTTGAAGTGTACTCCTCGTCGAGAACAGCGTAATCTTCCACGGCCTGATGACCCCATTCTCTCCAGCCGCAACAGATCACACGTGCGGATAACGCCCTCTGTGAACTGCGCACCTTCTGTACCAAGCCAGACGAAGACGCCTTTTGCTTGCGAGTAGACTCGCCCCATCATTGCGACTTGTCGTGTCTTTTGTTGAGGTTTTGCTGATCGATACATACAGTATACATCCAAACAGGAAGCTCCGGCGATGCATCATCAGCTGCTGTGCTCTGTCGTAGCACCACGGCACGTAAAGTAGCTTTCGCCGTATCTGGGACGAGCGTATTACGTCCATTGAGCACGATGTTGGCTTTGCCGGGAGATGCGCCTCATGTGTAGGAGATTGTGTAGTAACGTCTGTTTCAAATTGCATCGAGGTCGATGGGAGATCGAAGTGGAGAGTCTTGAAGTTGTTTGTGCGGAACCAGCGGCCTTGAGTCCCAATAGATGACCATCGCTTTTGTGCTGACTGAGAGGTTGATAGATCGCAGTGCTTGGAGCGCTCGATGTCTTGATGAAGGCAGAGAGTCTTTCAGTCCTGGATCTAAGTCGTCTTCGCCAAGATTGTTCCATTTTGAACTCCAATTGCCAGGGGCCGGTGGCTCACCGGTCCATTCTGCGGGACACGATGAGTCTCCAAAGACCCGCATAATGTATCGTCTGTTACAGCTTTGCGCAGCCTTGCCACCAATTGTTGACGTAGCTAGCACACCGGGCATGGCCGAAATGTACGTGATGCGGTACATCGTGCCATTGTCTCCTATTATGCCCCGTGGAACATTCTTCTCGAAGCAATACCGATTTCTCTCGCCGCTTGCACCCACCCATGCCGCTCAGTAGTTCATTTGTTCCAAAATGCCTCGCAAGCGCTTGATGGAGACGACGAGCCTGCGTAGCTGGTGCCGACAATGTGGAGAATTCCATCTTCAGCTTGCTCTGGTTCATGGGGCCTCATACCTGGCACAACCGATCGGTCATTCACACTTGGTAGAGAAGATGATGAAGGGATTGACCTTACTGGCTACGACAATGCTAGCGACGATGCCCACTCGTTCTCTTAAGATGATGGTATTGTTCAGATCATTGCTCACTTTGCCGCCCAGGGCAGTGTCCAGAGCACTGTTTAGAAGACTCCACAAGACACCACACCCGGCATTGGCTATGACGCCTCTAGCCTAGCTCCTCATCGATGGATGTCTAACGACAGGGTACTCGAGATGTGGAGAGATGAGCGTACACTTTTCGCGGAGCAGCGAATCGCCCTGGAGCCCACTATCCATCCAGATTCGAACGTCATTCAGCTCCCACTACCACACCTACTCTTCCAGGTAGCGTGGAAGGAGTGTTTGGCCAAGGCTATGAAGATATGGAACTCTATCGGCCTCGGAGACGATGGCATTCTAGAGCCTCCATGTTACGCTGCCCTAATGCGGAGTCTAGACTTCCCCTTAATATGCACAATCCGGAAATGGGAGTACTCTTGGATTGTGGGCTACCGCGGCCCTTGTATCGTTCGACAGATGCCCGAGTGGTGGGAGACTGTCGATGAGCACGTTATGCTGTCGATAGGCATACGCGTTATTCTTTCTCCCACCAATTCCATCGAGCTCTGTTACATGCTACCGCCGACTGTCCCATGTTCTGCATGCGGCAGGCAGCACGTTCTCTTTCGGCTCGAGTACATCGTTCAGATATGACGGCAGCGGTTGACCCTGGAACAAGTTGATCTTATGTCAGTCGACTGGCGGATGAAAGGGCAACAAGAAACAGTACAAACCGACTGTCTCCCATCTCCGAGGCGACGCCGGCTGCAAGCACCCACTGCACTACGTAATCGAGAGCTGGCAACTCGACCTGCAGCGGGTGTATTGCTCCAGATGGCCGCTGCTGCGGTCATCGAACATCGGGAACCCTTTGTAGCCTCCAAACATAGATACAAGAACACCGAGTGCCAGCGGTGGATCCACCACATCGCCAGCTACTTGCTCTTCGGGGACAAGGCATGCCCTACGTAGTAGGGTCCATGCGATCTGAACGGTGAAGATATGGAGCTTTTGGCCGAGGCAAGAAACGACGGTGTCGACGCCGTTCCTCGTGTTTGGGAGCTGCCAGCGGATTGGTACCAAGCAAGCGGCACTGTCATCGCCTTTACCCACAGCTGAATGAGATATCCTGGGGCTGGTCACTGCATTGCCACAACAGAGATGTGTTACGGCCAATCCAGGATCGCTGTAGGGAAGAGTGGGAAGAGCCGGAACGTGATGAGTTGGGAGATCTGCAGTAGAATAATCCTGACTTCTCGTGCCTCCAGAAGTATGAGATTCGCTTTCTCGGTTCGATCGTATCGTGCGAAGCCGCCTGGGACCAAAAAACTTCGAGATGCCTTCCAAGACGACATTGGCCAGATCTGAAATGGCCGGAAGTACAGGATTTGCACGCGATGGCTGTACCTTTGCTCGGGAGAGTATCTGCAAATCCTGTCAATGCTGCTGTGCGGGAGTGCTGCGCGTCAAAGAGGATTATGCTAACAACATGAGGTTTTGGTGAGAGATGATCCTGCAGAACAAAGTGATCGCCTCTCCCTGGCTGCTCGAGCCTATCAATGCTGCTCCGTATGTCGTTCGATGCGGTTGTGATGTGAAGAGCGATTCAGAGAAGATGACATTCTCGTTTTTGAACCCGACACCTCGGAGGTACGGATTTTCCACACACATCATGAGCTGCTTGTTCGATGCCGCTACTCGGAAAGACGGCGCCATAGACATTCCTTCTTGGTGGTCAGCTCAGAGCGGGCGGCATTGCTGCCATTGATCCCCCCCGAACGTCTGCATTTGCAAAGATCTCGGCAGGATCATTCTGCAAAGGAAGCACTCGCATCACAAGATGAGACGCTCCACGGCTGCGATCCACTCCCGTCGCTATCAAGTGAGCAAGATGTTCCCTTCGACGGTGGGCGCTGGTCGACTTGGCTGATGCCATGAGGAAATAGCGTGTGAGGAGAGTACACCACTGATCTTGCCTTCACTCCCGTAATTGTCGTCCTTCGCTGCCGTCATGAATCCCGGTCACCGCGAAGGCACTCGCGCACGTGCATGGAGGCTGGTGGACACCACTTTTCGACAATGTCCAGCACATCAACACTGGCAGCATCACATTCGACAGCGGTGTGAAATACCAATTCTGCAGCCCAGACCAGTGGAGGCAGTCGCATGCCGCTCAGCTTGGCACCTTTTCCCTCCGCATCGAGGTCATGAGTTCCTTTTCCGCAGTCGCAAGAAGCCTGCAAGGCATTGTTCCTCCGTATGCTCCATGCCTCCCCGCATGGCACAGGTGCTGGAAGCGCTTCTGCAGGTACACCCGAGAAGTGGGTCCCGAGTGCAGATTGTACCACATTGCCTTGGAAGTTGGGCGGTTCAGGGCGCGCGGGTAACACGAAGGCTGGGTGTTCAAACAGCGCGGCCCCAGGAAAGGTGTGCCACTTCTCATTCGAGTTGCGTGGTTCGAGAAGGGTGTGGTGGTCGGTGGCGCCTGTCGTGGAGATGCGCAGCAGTGGAGAAGATTGGATGAGGCAGAGATGCCAAGACTGAGGAAGGATGTATTCTACATGATTCAATGGCAGTGAGATGTCCGTGCTTGGTGGTGATGTGTTTATTTTATTGCCCTGTGTGAAGAGCAGTCTGCTGCAGAGGGTCGGGCGTCTCCGTCCATGGGAAGGCCACGCGTAGTTTGGCAGTGGAGTGGGGGTTTCACGCCGACACGAGGGTTTGCGTGGCTGTTCCGTCCTGCGTCGGTTCGCCCACCCATCCCGGTCGCTCCCGCCGCCTCCTGGTTGCTGTGGAGGCTGGGCAGAGTCAGGGTGTCGTGCTGACAGCAACATCGCCTCTTCTCGTGCAACTGTCTCTTCCGCAGGATACCGCAGACGTCTTTCACGATCGCAGGACAGCACGAGTGAGGTCCGTGAATGCATGGGGCTGGGCATTGCGAGCGAACCGTCCCGGCAGCGGGAGAACGATTGCGCCGCTGATCGGTTGTTGGGGCAGGCGTGCACGCGGCACATCCGAGATTGCATGACCGGCTACCTAGCGTTCTGCTGCTCCTGAGCCAACGCCGCACATTCCTCAGCGAACGCACGACTCTGCGACGTCTACCTGTGTCCGACCGGCGACCGCGACCGAGCAGGAGGCAGGAAGCAGGCCGACACCTCCATCACCCACCACCTCACCACAGTCTCTCGTTCTGTCCGAAACACCCACTACCGTCACTCACTAGACCATCGCCATTCTTCCTTCCCGGTCCAGCGCGCAGCAGCTCCCAGGGACGCCACTGCCGGAACACTCACTACATCTGCAAGCACCGCGTCAGTTGCGCTGCTCGTCGACCGGGAACCTTTCTTCTTCTGCTGCTGCTTCACCCATCATACCAATGCCCCGTTGACACGCGCCAGTTCTCGCTCCGGACGACCGCTTACTTTCACGCGACCCGGACATTTCTATCGCTGGCACCGATTTCCCACCACATCCTACCAACCACGCCCGAATTCACGATCCCGACCGCCCGAGCGACCGTCAACACACCACCTCCTCTGCCCGTTCTGGCGCGATAACGCTTGCACTCGTCGCATGCGATGCGCACCCTCCTCCAGCAATTGCTCGCCCTCGGGCCTGAGCTTGCTGCCTACATCCTGACCACCTCCGTACCCGTCGCGCGCGCTGCCTTCGTGCAATCCGCCGCGTCGTCACCGAACCTCGATCTGTCACAGCTGGGCCGTGTCGCAGTGGGAGGAGACTTTGACAGCATCTCGCTCTACACCTATCAGGGACAAAATGAAAACACATCAACAAACGGCAGCCAGTCGCTCCTCACGCGCTATCCCGATGGCGCATTCCAGTCGCTGGCCCTCGCCGATGCGGACACCTCAATACGAGCCATGTGCTCATTCGTTGTCAACGGAAACCTCCAAGGCGTCGTCGTAGGCGGCAACTTCACCAGTTTGGGAGGAGTAAGAGCAGATTCTATCGCGCTGTGGAATCCTGATAGTAATGAAGTCACGGCCTTGCCCGGTCTTTCTGGCGGGCCCGTGAATGCGCTGTACTGCGACGACGAAAGCGGGACTGTGTACGTCGGAGGCCAATTCATGGCAGGCAACTCTTCAAATGCCATGGCCTGGACCACGGGATGGGTGAATCTGCCTTTTGCCGGGTTTAATGGACCCGTCAACAGCATCACCAAAGACAGTGGAAACAACATTGTTTTTGGTGGCCAGTTCACCGTTCTTGGAAACACCACCACTACGAGCACCGAAAGCATCCCGCAGGCTGTCAGCATCGGCTCAGGAAACATCACAGCCGCAGGATCTTCGAGCCAAGCGGGCTTTAGCGATCCGAACAACATCATCTGCAAAACCGGCGAAGAACAAGGATCGGGAAACACCTGGCTCCTCAACGACAACACGGGAGGCTACTGGGAATCCGCGCTTGGCTTTGGCGTCAGTCCCACCGCCTTGCGAATTTACAACACCGATTACGAGGGGCGCGGTACCAAGAGCTTCTACTTTGAGGAAATGAATACCGCCGGTATCCTCGAACTAGAGTACGTCGATCCCACGACTGGTCAAAATGCCACCTGTATCCGATTCTGTCCTCTGCCGGAAGGGAACACCACCGTCCAAGAATTCCGCTTTGTGCGCCGTGTCGCCATGACCACATTCCGTATCTGGATCACCGACTTCTACGGAGCGGGTGCTGGCCTCAATGGTGTTGAACTGGTGTCGGATGAAATTTACAACTTTGCGGTGAATGACCTCAACTCACCCTCGTGTGTGGATACCGCAGCCGCCTCAGTATCGACCGCCACTCCTGCCGATGCCTGGGGCCGCAGTCGAAATCCGGGCCTGATCTCGTCTGACTACCTCTCCACTGTCATCAACTCCGAGGGGAATGTGGGCGAAAACACCAACGTCGTGTTCCAACCGAATCTGCAGCAATCCGGAAATTACTCAGTCACACTGTACACCCCGGGTTGTATCATTGACGAATCATGCAGCTCCAGAGGTCGCGTCGAGATCACGGCGTCGATGACCGCCGACTCTGATCCCGCCACGACCAGCAGCTTCCAGACCAACAACTACGACAAGTTCGAGCAGATCTACTATGGCTATATTGACACCGATGGCTTCCAGCCTACAGTGACCCTTGCGCCAGCTGCCGGGCAGCGCGTCCCGCTCACCGTTGTCGCGTCGCGCGTTCGATTCGAGCTCATCTCCGCTGCCGGTGGAAACTCCTCTACCAGTACATCCTCCTCCTCCACTACCGGCGGACTGAATGGCCTCTTTGAGTACAACCCCAACGAAGCGACCACGAGCACGAATTTCTCCACTTCTGTTGTCAACCGGGCTGGAACCTCTCTTGATGGCCGCGCCACCTTTGCCAGCGTCATTCGGTACAACGACAACCTCTACGCTGCAGGCAACTTTTCCGGCGACGGCATCTCCAACATCATGTCCATTGGCAGCGATGGCCCTGCGTCGCTCCCACGCGGCGGGCTCAACGGCGAGGTGCTCAACATGATGCTCAACGGAAGCACACTCTACATTGGTGGCATCTTCACAAACACTGCGCAAGACCAGACGGAAGGATTGAACAGTGTTGGATCCTTCTCGATCGACAGCAACGAGTGGGCGCCTTTGGGCGCCGGCGTGAACGGCGGTGTCTTCAGCATCGTTCCCCTCACCATGAACATGACAGCCGAGGACAGACGGGACACTTTGGCCATCAGCGGCAACTTCACTTCTGTCAACGGTTTTGGTGACAATGCTGCATTTGATGCTGCTGGGTTCGCGATCTGGGTGCCTAGCGAGAACAACTGGCTGCAGAACATTCCCGGCACCAACAGTGCGCTCAATGGCCAGCTTACCGCTTACACCACCGTGCCCGGCATGGATCCCGTCTACGCAGGAAAGATCGATTCTCAAGGCCTCGACATCAACGATGTTGTCGAGCTGGTCGGCTCTGGCACACCAGAGCTGCAGTCGCTTCCCATTCGACTCTCGGCCAATACTGCGGCCAGCTCCAGTGGATCGCAGAAGAGAGACCTGACCGACGGTCAGACTGGCAGCAACTACACGGGCGTGTATGATGGCGTCTTCTACAACAAGAACAACCTTAACATCACCATCTTGGGAGGAAGCTTCAGCACGACCGCGACGAACGGCAGCACGATTGAGAATCTTGCCTTCATCAACAACACCGATAGTGATCGAGAATCTGTCAGCGGCGTGTCTGGTCTTACTTCCGACTCCATCTTCATCGCCATGGACACATATCAGACAGCGCTCTGGGCAGGTGGTGCCGTGAATGGTACTGTCAACGGCAACCCTGCTACGGGTCTCGTCGTCTACGACCTCTCTGCAAACCGATTCGCAGCTCCCCACCCGCCAGCTCTCGGCGGAGAGAATGTTGTGGTTCACTCCATTGCTGCTCAACCCGAGGGAGAGGATGTCTATGTTGGTGGCGACTATGCGACTGCAGGCTCACTTCCTTGCGGACCGTTGTGCTTCTACGACACCAGAGCTCTCCAATGGCAGAGCACTGGATCCGGACTCGAGGGCGTCATCTACACCATGGTGTGGACTTCCAATACCAAGCTCATGATCGCTGGAAACCTGACTGTCAATGGCAACGAGACCACGATGGCCACCTACGATGCCAAGGAGCAGACTTTCACGGAGCTCGAGGGAGCATCCAGCTTGCCAGGACCTGTCACTGCCATCTCTGCTGTCAACGGCGACTACAGTCAGTTCTGGGTCAGTGGTACATCTGCCAACAACAACTCCGTGTTCTTGACCAAATACAAAGATGGCGAGTGGACTGCCGCTTCCGGTCTTGGTGACTCTACTTCGATCCGCAAGTTGCAAATCATGCCACTCACTTCAGACCACGACTCGAGTGACATGGTGGCCACTGACCAGGTGCTCATGATTCTGGGCAACATCAACATCCCCGATCAAGGCAACGCGAGTGCTGTGCTGTTCAACGGTACCGTGTACGAGCCATATATCCTGACCAACATGGAAGATGGTAGCCAAGGCAGCTTGTCGGCCATCTTCGTCCAGAATCCCAACAACTTTGTCAACAACAAGAGCTCTGGCCTTGCTGTTGGCATCATTGTTGCCATTGGTCTCGCCATAGCCTTGGCAATCACTGGTTTGATTATCCTTCTTGGTCTCCTACTTGAGCGACGAAGACGACGTATTGAAGGTTACGTTCCCATTACGGCCGACAAAAGCGCGAATGTGAATCGGCTTCCTCCCGAACAGCTCTTCTCGAAGCTGGAGGGAGGAGGGCATTCTCCGCCGAAGATTTAGAAGTTCTTTTGTTGCTTGACGTGTTGTTGCACTGCTTCAGAACAACGACAGCTTTCCGCCGCTGCTGATGCGCCTCGTCCTGTACAGACACGAAGGAGACTACGCAAGATGCCGCCTCCGCGCCCGCCGCCACGACCAACATCTGGTCAGCATGAGCAGCAGCGGAAATAACATGGAACATACAACCTTTTTGACGCCCCGTTACGAAACCACACACATCGTTTCTTGTTGTTAATAACGACCACAATATCTTTGCTCTTTCTGCAAAAAAGGACAGGTGCCCAGTCGCCCTCGAGTATAGTAGGGAAAAAGAAGAATACCGAATCTGAGATCGTTTCTGCCATTTTTTGCTGGGTCTGGTATATCGCCGGCCCTACTTCATCGTCACCCCGGTCGCTGGAGTCTCTTTCGCTCCCTCTGAGGAAGGGTGCAAAGAGGTGCATCAGCGCAGGAGGTGAGCAGAATAGTACAGTTCGTTTTTGGTGGGAGAGTGTTTCGTTGGATTGGATTTGAGTTTATTGCGGGTTTGCACACATATCCAAATGATGGAGCAAGAAGATACCACCCTCGCATGGGAAAAGACCTCTTTTTTTGTTTAGTGTGTTTTACTGTTGTTGACTGGAGTAGTGTGTTGAGATGGGAGGTCTTGGTGATCTGATTTTGCTACTACTCTTCTGCTTTCATGTTCCTGTTGTTTCCTGCTTGTTTTGAGTTTGCGTTGTTGATGCTGTTGATGCTTGTTGTGTGTAGGGTGTGATGCAAGCGGGAGAAGAAGTGGGGAGGCAAGGATGGAGTGGTGGAGAGGAGGATCTTGTGCACGGCCGAACTTATACACCATAATACCATCGTGCGACTAATCCTTGGAAGAGGAGCAGGAGGAGAGTGGGAAAGAGGAGAAGTGGGAAGATGTTAATGTCTTTATTTGAGATGCGGGATGGGGGATGGTGGAAGGGAGATGGGGGAGGATATGAGGATGGATGTTGAGGATGCTGAGGATTGAAGGATGGTTGGACGGATGTATGGAGCAGGCAGATAGGAAAGGCAGATATGCGTGGCAATGGAGAGATGTTGAGGTTCATTTTGATGTTTTTGGGTTCTGTTCCTTTGCGCTGCGATGCAGCTGGCGTGTGCTATTCCACGCCGATACAATGGTTCCCACCTGTGCTGGCGAGAGTGCGGCGGGCCAACGATTCTCAGTAGCCCGCTTCAAAGCCATGCGTAGCTCATCATCGCCATAGCGATCGGGGCGAGACATGCGAACAACGAAACGCGTAAGGTCATGCTGCCTCCTGTCGACATCTCCGGCGAAGTGGTCGTGTTACTGCCACCACCAGCAGCGTTGAGAGCATCACAGCTGGTGAAATTCTCTCCGCCTAGCATTCTTCCAACTTCTAACACTGACTCTCCGTGAATGGCTTTGAATGCCGCTCCTGCAACTGCCGCGTCCGTGGCACAAAATACCGTAGTGAAATTCGCTTGCACCGCACGACCATCGCAAACTCCTTCCCAGACTTGACCATCACAATCGGCATAAGTTGATATATTTACACGGCCGGGAAGCGTGATACCCAATGGGGCCAACGTATGAACCTCAACATACGGTCCGTCAGTAGCAGGTTTCGAGTACGTCAAGATAGTCTCAATGACTGTCGCGCCTTGCAATTCGTAGAACCGAGTGTCGCCTGGTTGCCAATTGTTACCGAACGGAACGTAGGTCAAACAACGTCGGATACAGTACTGACATACAGAATGACCTTTGTTGGCATTTGCTACTTTGATCGTTCCATGGGTTGCTGATAGATTATTAACCATCGCGGGTACATCGACGATGCACAGCGCTAGGAAGTAGAAGCCTCTCGACAGCCTATCCTAGCTGCTACTCTGCAAACTTGACACTCTCTTGATAAAGTCTATCCAGCGTGTGAGTATCGTAAACAACGGGCTTGATTCATGCAATGCGCCGGCGTTCGAATGGCTCCGTCTTCGAAAGGTACTTATTGTGGAGTTTCGAAGTGAAATAGTTTGTCTTGGGCTACTCAAGCTCTTCCAATCTTTGAGAGCAGTCGAACGACCGTGACACCAACGAGATGCATCCCTCCATCCTCATATTATTGCTCAGCATTTCTGGTCTCTTCTTCTATCAGGCCGTCAAGATCCTGTACATCAAATCCAACCAAAGAGAAAAAGCGCGTCAACTCGGATGCCAGGATGCACCACTTTACCCATACTGCGGCTTCCTTGGTCTCAAACATCTCAAGCGTATTCAGACTGCTGATGCGACAAAGACATTTCCGAATTTCCTCGTGGAAAGACAACACAACAAATGAGTCGGGTCGCTGGCCGAGTTTGTGGTACTTTTAGGTACAAACTTCTGGGCCAGACGGTACATTTTACGTCCGATCCGGAAAACATCAAGGCGATGCTCACCGCGCAATTCTCGGACTTTGATCTGGGTCATGTTCGACGCGCTATTGTCGGCGAGGTACTTGGTGATGGCATTGTGAGTACCCCTACGAGTGTCTTTGCAAGTCACTGACGTTAGGACTCTAGTTCGTCCAAGATGGTAAGGCATGGGAGCACTCTCGTGCCATGCTTCGACCCAAATTTGTTCGCGAACAGATAGCCGACCTCGAAATAGAGGAGCGGCACGTACAGAATCTGTTCAAAGTACTTGCGGTGCAGGGGGACGGCGCTGGACTGCACCTGTCAATATTCAAGAAATGTTCGTCCGACTCACAATGGATACTGCGTCCGAGGTTTTGTGTGGCGAATCTGTGAACAGCCAACTTGCCGCAACTACTGATCAGTACTCGGAGGCATCATCTTTCGGCGCCAACTTTGACCAGGCACAGTTCCATGTTGCGAAGAAGTTCCGTTTGGTCGAGTGGCACTGGTTGCATAATCCGCCAGAGTACCAAGCCAATATACGGGTCATCAACGCTTTTGCTAAGCGCTATGTCGACATGGCGCTCGCAAAAGGCTCAGCCTGCGAATCGAAAACTCCAGAGAAAGAGAAGTACATCTTCCTCCGAGCCCTCGCAAAACAACCCAGCGACCCCGTCGAGCTGCGCGCTCAGACGCTCAATATCCTTCTCGCCGGTCGTGATACTACTGCATCACTCACTACTCTCTTGGGTGTTCCACGAAATGCTCCGCAGACCGCAAGTCTACGAGAAACTTCGCTCCGTCGTCCTCGACACCTTCGGCACCTACGAGAGTCCAAACGAGATCAGCTTCTCGAGACTCAAGGGCTGCCAATACCTGCAGTATACTCTCAATGAAACTCTGCATCTGTGGTCTCTTGTGACTATAAATTCCCGAACAGCGAACAAAGACACCACGCTCCCTTGTGGCGGAGGTGCGGATGGGAAGTCACCCGTTTTTATACCCGCCGGAGCACAAGTCGACTTCTCAACCCATGTTTTACATAGGAGGCAGGATCTATGGGGAGAAGATGCGGATGAGTTTCGGCCGGAACGATTCGTGGGGAGGAGACCTGGTTGGGAGTTTCCCGCCGTTCAGTGGTGGGGCGAGGATATGTATTGGACAGCAGCTGGCGCTGACTGAGGCGAGCTATGTTATCGTGAGGTTGTTGCAGAGGTTCGACCGCATTGAGGCTGCGGAGGGAGAGTTGGAGGGCCCAGTGTTGCGTGATCTAGGGCTGACGAATTGTCCCGCTAAGCCAGTTACTTTGAGGTTGAGGGAGGCGAGGAATCAGGCGGATTAGATAGACCAGGTCGCGCTTCCTCGGGCTAGGACATGCATGTATGGAGGCCTTGAATCGATCTGACCACAGCTGTACTCGCAGTTGACTACAGTATGGCAACACTGTTGTCGATGTACGGCGCCTCAGGTTGTGCGTTCCGACTCTGTATGAGGTAGATACATTACGCGATGTCGCAAGCCCCCCGTGATTGTTGTCTGCTTCCCAGTCTCCGGGGCCTTGACCGTAAACTATTAGTCCTACAACAAACGATATCGTAAATCTTCAGCGCGCAGCTGCACCTCGACGGCGGTACAGCTTTTCGCAACCTCTGCACTTGATTGCGAAGCACCACTGGTCTCTGGTTTCCCCTCTTCACCTTCACGGTACAAGAACAGCAGAGGCAGAATATCGTCGCGCCAACGAGGCACTCTAGCTCGAGAGCTTTTCAAGAGAGTACCGACCCAGGTCACAAGGGCCAGAAGCCAAACCAGAGCAGGCAGTGCGATCCAGACCCATTGTATGCGCACAAAATTGACCATGATCAATGTTCTGCCGCGAGCCATGGTGGTATTTTCCGACCTGCTGGCCACAAAAGCGCTGTCCCGCAACGTCTTCGTCATTGCCTTCGCCGCATTATTTGCAGCACATATGAGGTGATCGTCTTCGTCGGCACAGCCGGATATGTTGCCGTAGAAAATGGAACGGAGAATGCCTTGTGCTGCATACATGGACTATGGAGGCAGAATCGAGAGCGACGGGGACATTACGGATACCGATCCTGCGAAGATGCCTTGAATGAACCCCGCGAGAGAAGACAGCGAGCTTGAAGCAATTCCAAATGTTTGGCCAGACTGCATGCCATGCTCGAGCCCCCATGGCGGACTGAGCTCCAATCGGCGCCAGCCGACCGGATTGTCTTTGTGGAGCAGAGAGTAGTTCGTGGGCATAGTTTGTAGTGTGAAGTCGCACCACCAGTCAACCTCCTCCTCGTAGTAGACTCCACTGCTGACCCGAGGGCGTACACTCTGTACACAGATCTGGAAGGCACATTCTGTAGCAAAGATGGTCGAAGCATTGGAAATGCTGTTACCAAAGGCCAAAGCGGTGGAGTTGCTGTTGCTGCCTTTTGCCATCATCATCTGCACCACTGGTCAGCTTTCTCCGGAATGCACTGTGCCGTTGACTGCCGTCGTCAAGTTCATTGGCACGTCTCGCTGGCTTGGCCATGCACTCCATGAAAGGCCAAAGTCGGTCTCAGGAAGGCTCAGCTGACATTGCTCTTCGTCGTCCATCTCCCACGAGCAGTTTTTCGAGAGGAGAGAGGAGAAACTTTTGCAACTCGGACGCACTGCCAGAGTTGCAATAGGATCCCAGGTGCAGTTGCCAGTGGCACAATCGAATTGTGGAATAGACCAAGCCTGAGATTTATCGGTATTGAGCAATGAGCTGTAGACGTTGGCTTTCATTACTGAGTCTATCCAGTAGACTAGGTCTTGTCAGTGATGCTGACTTGTTACCTTCAAGCTCAGAGCGCTCACCGTGTGAAGCTCCCAATTGCGAAGCCGAAGCCGGGATACCATTGATGTTGTAGTCTGCGGAATACGTCACGTAAGCCGGCACTGTGATATGTTCTGCTGGCTCGGGTGTATAGTGCACGAGGTTCTGAATGAATGGGTCGAACCCGACTGCAAGGATGGTCGCCAGTGCTGCAAGTCCAGCGAAATGTCTGTCATGGTGAGAATGAGGGTGTACATGCAGATACTGGCTGACTTTACCTCCCCTGCTGCTCAAAGATGAGAGCCAGACTGCCAATGACGCCTCGACTGGCGGAGTCGAAATATCCCCGATCTGACATTGTCCGGCGTTTCCCTGCAAACCAGACCCATTTGAGCTGAGAGAGCCCAGATGTGACTGGTATCAGAACCATGACATTGGCCAGCGTGCTCAGCCATGATATCATCGTGTTGAGTGACACATTTCTCCATGTGGGTTGCGGCGTGCCATGGTAGTGGTAGAGGATGCCAACAATCGCGGCTAGAGCGCCAGCAGATATGATGACGCCGAGCAGCTCTAGCACCCACCAATCCTCAAGTCTTGCGAGAAACCCGGCCGTGTTCGAGGCGCCAGATCGGTGCTGCTGCGATTTCGAAGGTGCTCTCGTCACATCTTCCTGGCTCAGTGCGATGCGCGCAGCATGAGCTGTTGCGCCACCTTTGCCAGCGGCGGCCTCTTGTACACTGGGTACGGCATGGTATCCAACTTGCTGGAAGGCCGACATGATCACAATCGGGAGTGGAAGAGGTCGCCAGTAGAGGGTGCTCCCGTTTCGAAAGCTCGAAGCAAGTCGTCGCTTCAGCTGTATGTAATGCTTCGGGGACGGAAGGATTCGTGGCATATATTTGGCACCGCCATGCCCGAAGTGCAGACGAAGGAGCTGAAGGAATGGCGGCAGCTCAGGCGGGCAGCAGGCGCTTCGGCCGCTTCTGCGAGTGGCCGAACTTCATGCTGTGGCCACCTCTGCTGCGCATGGCTTGTCGTGATCCTTCGCTGATGTCTGGGAGCTGACGAGACCGCTGTTCGTCATGCTGTTTGGTTCATTTCCCCCATGATCCTTGAGAGAGCGCGCATCAGCTGTCGACTTGCTCGCACCGCAGCGGCAAAAAGAGGAATCTCATCGATTGAACATTCGGTCTTTGGAGGGTGAAGACTTGCACCAAACCATCCAGGTGTGCGCATGCTGTCGCAGCTCGTCGAAGGACCCTTTTGGCTGGGTGTGTTTGTTCGGCAGGTCGTGAGCGACGTTCGGGTCGCTTTGGCTTGCCGTCGTACCGGTGTATATAGCAGTGCTTCGTCAGCCATCAAATAATGATGACGTCGACGTGAATTTGCATCAAAATGCCAGGGAGCAACCGCTCACGAAGCACTGCACGTTCTCCCCGCCATCCATCATCCTCGTCCCATCTCACATGTCATCCCACAGTTTTGTCACCACCACCGCCGACACACGTTGCAATATGTCGCAGCTCTACTGTACGTCAAGACTGAGCTGTACACGGAGCGTCGACACGGGACAGGCTGGCGGCTTGACGGACGCACTCTGCGATTGGTCCTTCGGTCGTCATGAGGCGCTGCACAGCCCTGTGGAACAAGATCCGATTCTCGACCAGTGTGCTTCCTGTGACAGTCTCTCTTGATGACGTCTGTCCAAGGCTCAACGATATCGCAGTACACCTGCGTTGTCCAGAATCCAGCACTTACCATCAAGATGTGGCTGTTGAATGCTCGGACGCGGCGGCTGGAGAACTTTATTGATGACAGGCAGATGGACACTGCCTACGCGATTCTCTCCCACACATGGGCGAAGGAGGAGGTGGGCTTTGATGACATACACCATGACCGCGCCAAGTCGATGAGTGGCTACAGGAAAATTAACTATGCGTGCAAGCAGGCGTTGAAGGTATGCAAGTCACGATGAACATACGAATGCCAGGCGCTAACATGTCACAAGGACGGCATTGGTTACGTGTGGGTCGATACTTGTTGCATAGACAAGAAGAGCAGTGCGGAGCTCTCCGAGGCGATCAATTCCATATACCGCTGGTATTACAATGCTCAGGTATGCTACGCCTTCCTCGAGGACGTCTGGACACCCATGGAGGATCTCTGCGAAGTACATGATCGATCTACCTTCTCACGGATGAAGGACGCGATTGCAGCCAGCCGGTGGTTCACTCGGGGGTGGACACTACAGGAGTTAATCGCACCGAGCAGGGTCGAATTCTACGACATGATCTGGAATCCTCTCGGCCTCAAGGAAGAAGTTTTACTTCCACTATCCCAGATCACTGGTATCTCCACATTCGTCCTTCGCGATCGAAATCAGCTGCCGCGAGCGAGTATCGCGCAAAGGATGGCGTGGGCATCTGATCGCACCACGTCGAGGCTGGAGGATCAAGCATACTGCTTACTTGGTTTATTCGATGTGAACATCCCGCTCATGTACGGCGAAGGCAAGAAAGCTTTTGTGAGATTGCAAGAAGAGATCATACAAAGCCGAAGCTGGGAGGGCCAGGACCACTCGATACTCGCATTCAGGAGTGTCCATGGCGATTTACTAGCCTCCTCGCCTGGAGAATTTGGTCACTGTAACAACATTCTAAGAAGCACCCTCGCTGGAGACGGCACCTTTGAACTTTCCAAGAGAGGGCTACGGATAAGCCTGCGGGGAAGCACGCTACCTGTCATGGGTCAAGACCAGAAGGAAAGTGATCGAACAGGAAACGACGTGATGGTCATGCTCGACTGCACCAGATACGGCGGCAAATCTCGCGTGGGCCTACGGCTGCGGGCTCGACCACCGATCGATCGTGCAGGACGTCCGAGGCTGGATGCTGGGCGAGAAGAGCTAATATATGATCGGCTACCGGACTTGGTGGATCTGAGTACATTGGATCCAGTTGATTTCCATCGTATGGAGGTCACAATTGCCCGCAAGCCATTCTCCTGGCCGACCGTATCACGACATCTCGTGATCGACTGCCCCGAGGCCGTACTTCACCTCGACAACGTCTGCACCGCCCGAAACTGCGGCTTCTCGAGTCAATGTTTGGAACAATACTGGACGAACGAATCAGGCAACCACGTTGTCCTCTCGGACGATGGCAAAGTAGGCCGGGGCAGAATCAAAATGGCGCTAGGGAGTGATGGAAAGCTTTTCACCGACTTCAAGGTGAAATTTCCCGCGCCCAGGAGCGACACTGCCGGGCGGGCAGCCCATGGGTCCGCCACACTGAGGAGCAGGGAGTGCCCCGACATACTGGTCCACGTGGAGGCAGACGTGAAGACCTTGCCACCTGTGCTCGTTGCGTACTGTAGGAGCGAAACGAGTCCAAGCGTAGACTTGGCACACCAGAAGCTTCGTGTCTTGCCTTTTGGAAGTCCGCGTACGTTCAAGCTCGATGCGGGCATTGACTTACATGTGAAGGCTGGCTTAAGCTTCGAGACTGGAGACGGTGTCTGGCGTCTGGATCTCTCACGAGCAAAGCTCGAGGCGGGTTGCACGACTGATACTGGCGCTGAAGATGCGCCCTCCACGTCGGCCGCGGAGCATCGCTCATCCCCATGCTCGGACAATCATCATTCCGGCTCTCCAGGGTCTGCCGTGCAACAGACCATTTCCGATGCGGCCGAGGTACGGGCACTACAGCAAGAGCTTTCGGACTTGCGGGATGACCTGTGGTTCTTGTACCAAAAGTCGTTGTGTGACAACGAAGATCTCGCGCAGCGGCTGAAAAATAGGCTTTTTTCTCATCGTAGATCACGAGGCATTTTACCAAAGGGGAAGAGCATCGCGTCAGCCTTCAGGAAAAGGGCAAGGAACACTTCAAGTGTGGCTGCGTTGCATGATGACTATGTTGTCGTGGCGAGGCCGGATGAGACCAATGCGATTCTGGAGGAGGGGATCTTTGAACTGGAGCAGTAGTGACGAATGGCTGTGGTGGTGTACCTGCAGTGGCTGAAGACCCTTTCGCGTCAGAAAGGCAAGCGTGCTACGAACAAGAGGCGGAGGCGGAGGCAGTGACTGTCGGTCCGAGTCCTGAAGAAGCTGCTGCTGCAGCACGAAGCGGAACAAGACTCATGGCACCCTTCGACCCACTGGAGACGGTGGTGGTCGTGACTTCGGTCCCTGAGCAGGCTGCTGCAACAGTGCAGACCAAGGCACAGCCTCTCGTGTCCAAGGGCCTCCGGCGCGACACGGAGGCGAAGTCCATTGTTAGCCCGGGACCTACGGAAGCTGCCGTTGTCGCGCAGGTCGGAGTCGAGCTTGACATGTGGTACGGAGGATCGGGGCCATTTCACGAACTGGAGGCGAAGGAGATACGCCGTCCGGTTTCTTCGGGAGCTGCTGCTGTGGCGCAGATGGAAGCACAGCCTGTCATGTCGAGGGGACCGGGGGAGGAGGAGATGACGATCACCTGTCCGAGTGCTGCGGGAGCTACTATTGCGGACGAGATGACGTACTTTTGGGAAGACGAATCTATCCCCGCGGGCTTCCGGGTAGTTGAGGACGAGATGATGATTGCATCAGTGATGAATCAGTGCTACAAGATGATCTATCGCTCAGCTCCACAGCTACTGGACTGGCATACGACCGGAACTTCAACAGATGGGAGCCCCATTGGAGACGGTCAGCTCACGCATGGCCTGGCAAATGCTCGGAAGGAGTCCATCTCCAACCAGCTACTTTCCGCTCTGGACACCATATGCGGCGCAAGGAAGCAGAAACACCATCCGGACGAGCCCGCTGGTGATGCGTTCGGCTGTGGCAGCTTCGCCTCATCAGGGAAGGCCGATACGTTGCCCTGTGATAGCATTGAGAACGCCGACAGCCATGTGGAACGCGGTCGTTTCGCACCATCGCTACGTACAATCGCAGAATGAGACGCGTCACTCGCGATGATACGTTTTACATCATCCTCGCCGCCTCGATCGCGCCCACATGCGCTCTGAAAATGGCCTGCTGGTCGTGAGAATGGATTCGATACGCTGGATAGTCATGAGGACGTTGTCCTGCGCGAGCGGGATACGAGCCTGCATGTGAGGTCGTTGGTCACGAACGCGATCCGGGAATCAATGCGAATCCAAGTCGAATGGACGGGAACAGAGCAAGATGGCAGATGTCCAACGCTGAAAGACACGAGAGCGATCGCTACTTGCTTGCTTCGGCGCAGATGTAGCAACAGAGGTGAGAGATTCTGGAGTGCGTTGACCGAGCACGAGTGCAGAGAAGAGCTTGTGTCAACTCCTGTAGCACGCACGTGGGATTTAGCGCACGGAGAATCTGCTGGGGTGGTGATGCTTGTTGTTCGCTGAGTCGCAGTCCGATCGTAAGAAGGTCAAGTCGGAATGGAGTCGAAATGGTGAAGACTGCTTGGCCGAGGGCGGCGTGGAGAGCTCCATCTCGCGTCAGCTGCGTAGGAATTTTTCGACGTCTGCGTGAGAGCTCCATCGCAATCGATCAGCGTGAAGGGACAGGATATAGACGAAAATTACAGCAGCTCTCCTTCCGATGCATCTCGATCTTCACAGCCGACTAGACGAGGGTGGTGCTTTTGTCGACAATCGGCCGGAGCGGTCAGCAGTGACTCAAATCTTCCTTATCTCTCCAGCCTTGGCACGAGGCATTGAGAAAACCTTCATCACCCGGAGCTTCGCCAGTCATTTTTCCTCTTTTCCCCCCCCCATCCTCTGCCATTTCGCTGGAAGTGGCATGTCCCACTGACCCCTCGCTGAGCGCATTCGTCTCCATGGTGTTTGCTCCAACCATCTTCACTTCGCAAGGTGAGTGCGCGTTCGCAGGCCCGTTGGTCACCGCTTTCTGGCTCCCCCGACGAGCTCCCGCAATCAGAGCACCCTCGCACCAACCTCCCCCCTCTCGAAATTCTCCTCTCCTCCTCTCCCGGACTGCGCGCTGACGGGAATGCGGTAGACTACATTAGTGACCACTTGTGGAAAGCCTGCGGGTGCTGAGACCGCAGTCCGCCATGGCCGCCGCTGTCAGTGGGCGATTCGCCCGCCAGCTGCACCACGATCTCTTCCACTCCGCCATCAAGCAAAATGCTCCCCGCATAGCTCGACGAACCTTTACCACCAAGCCTGTTGCACGCTGCACAGCCAACCAGCCAGCTGCAAAGCACGCGCAGACTCAGGTCCGCAGCTTTGCCCGCTCCGCCAAACGCGCTGCCAGCAAGGCCGACGTTGCTCCCAATGCCAAAGCATACCTCGAGAGCGGCGCTATCGCCGGCGGACAAAACCTTGTCGATGTCAACAAAGTCCTCGTCATCGGCTCCGGAGGTCTCTCCATTGGCCAGGCTGGCGAGTTCGACTACTCCGGCTCGCAAGCTCTCAAAGCCCTCAAAGAAGCCGGCATCAAGTCCGTGCTTATCAACCCCAACATCGCTACCATCCAGACCTCCCACGTGCTCGCCGATGAGGTCTACTACCTCCCAGTCACCCCCGAATACGTCACCTACGTGATCGAGAAAGAGAGGCCGGATGGCATTTTCCTGTCCTTTGGTGGTCAGACCGCCCTCAACTTGGGTGTGAAGATGGACGAGATGGGCATCTTCGAGAGATACGGCGTCAAGGTGCTCGGCACAAGCGTGCAGACACTCAAGACTTCCGAGGATCGTGACTTGTTCGCGAAAGCTCTCAAGGAAATCAACATTCCCATTGCCGAGAGTATTGCCGTCGAGACTGTCGAGGATGCTCTCAAGGCTGCTGAGGAAGTCGGATACCCCATCATTGTGCGAGCTGCTTTCGCACTTGGTGGTCTTGGGTCTGGCTTCGCCGACAACCCAGAAGAGCTTCGAAACATGGCTGCCCGTTCTCTCACTCTATCTCCTCAGATCTTGGTTGAGAAATCGCTCAAGGGATGGAAGGAGGCCGAGTATGAGGTCGTGCGAGACGCTTCGGATAACTGCATAACGGTCTGCAACATGGAGAACTTCGACCCTCTCGGTGTGCACACTGGTGACTCCATCGTCGTCTCGCCTTCTCAGACCCTGAGCGACGAGGAGTACCACATGCTCCGAACTGCTGCGATCAAAATTATTCGTCACTTGGGTGTGGTGGGAGAGTGTAACGTGCAATACGCTCTTCAGCCCGATGGACTCGACTACAGGGTCATCGAGGTCAACGCCCGTCTCTCTCGTTCTTCTGCTCTCGCTTCCAAGGCTACTGGTTACCCTCTGGCATACACTGCTGCGAAGATTGGACTCGGTCACACTCTGCCTGAACTGCCAAACGCTGTTACTCGCACCACCACTGCCAACTTCGAGCCTTCGCTGGATTACATCGTCACCAAGATTCCTCGCTGGGATTTGGTCAAGTTCCAAAATGTCAATCGCAACATCGGCTCTTCTATGAAGTCCATCGGTGAAGTCATGGCTATCGGTCGTACCTTTGAAGAATCTTTCCAGAAGGCCATTCGTCAAGTCGACCCCAAGTTCGATGGTCTCCAAGGTGACAAGTTCGAGGATTTGGATGAAGTGCTCAAGAACCCCACCGATCGCCGCTGGCTCGCTGTCGGTCAAGCTATGCTCCACGAAGGTTACTCTGTCGACAAGGTCCACGATCTCAGCAAGATTGACAAGTGGTTCTTGTACAAGATCCAAAACATCGTCGACACCACCAAGGAGCTCGAAGCCATCGGATCTCTCTTCGGCGTCAAGAAGGAACTCATGCTCAAGGCCAAGAAGCAAGGTTTCAGCGACAAGCAGATTGCTCGTGCTGTCAACTCTACCGAAGATGAAGTCCGTGCTCGCCGCAAGAACTTTGGTCTCAAGCCTTGGGTTAAGCGAATTGATACTTTGGCTGCTGAATTCCCGGCTGACACTAACTACCTCTACACGACTTACAATGCTTCGAGCCACGATGTGACCTTTGACGACAAGGGAATTATCGTTCTTGGATCTGGAGTTTATCGCATCGGAAGCTCGGTTGAATTCGATTGGTGTGCTGTTAACGCCACGCTTTCGCTGAAGGAGCAGGGAAAGAGGACGATTATGATTAACGTGAGTTTTCCTTCACCCTTCACTGCATTGTAGACGTGCTAACAACCCTATCGTTTAATCCGGAGACCTATTCCACCGATTTCGACGTTCCTGACCGTCTCTACTTCGAAGAACTCAGCTACGAGCGTGTCATGGATATCTACGAAATGGAGTGTGCTTCCGGCGTCGTGGTCTCTGTTGGTGGCCAGCTGCCTCAGAACATTGCCCTCAAGCTCCAGGAAACTGGCAAGGCCAAGGTGCTTGGTACCAACCCCGAAGATATCGACAAGGCCGAAGACAGGCAGAAGTTCTCGCAAATCTTGGAATCTATCGGAGTGGATCAGCCTGCCTGGAAGGAGCTCACCAACTACAACGATGCCAGGGCATTCGCTGATGAGGTTGGCTACCCCGTCCTCGTTCGTCCATCATATGTTCTTTCTGGTGCCGCCATGACTGTTATCCGCTCCGAGGGAGAACTCGAGGAGAAGCTTCTTGCTGCCAGCCAGGTCAGTGGTGACCACCCAGTCGTAATCACCAAGTTCATCGAGGGCGCTCAGGAAATCGACTGCGATGGTGTGGCACACGATGGAAAGCTCCTCATTCACGCCGTCTCTGAACACGTCGAGAACGCTGGTGTCCACTCTGGTGATGCTTCTTTGATCCTTCCTCCTGCCAACCTGCCAAAGCGCACTGTCGAGCGTGTCAAGGAGATCGCTCAAAAGGTCGCCAAGGCTTGGTCGATCACGGGTCCTTTCAACATGCAAATTATCTCTGCTGCCAACCCAGAGGGTGGTGAGCCGCTCCTCAAGGTCATCGAGTGCAACCTGCGTGCTTCTCGGTCCTTCCCATTCGTCAGCAAGGTCCTTGGAACCAACTTCATTGATGTCGCTACTCGTGCCCTCCTCGGCAAGGATGTTCCAGAGCCAGTCGATCTCATGGAGGTCCAGCGCGACTACCTCGCCGTCAAGGTTCCTCAATTCGCTTGGACTCGTCTCGCTGGTGCGGATCCGTACCTCGGTGTCGAGATGTCTTCCACTGGTGAGATGGCTTGTTTCGGTACTGACCTTGTCGAGGCGTACTGGACTGCCGTGCAAAGCATGATGAACTTCCGCGTCCCCCAGCCTGGTGAGGGTCTCCTCTTTGGCGGTGACACTCAAACCGAAGACCTCGGCAAGATCGTCGACTACCTGAACCCTCTCGGCTACAAACTCTACGCTGCCAACCACGAAATCAAGAAGCACCTCGAGAGCACCTCCAAGGATGGCTCCGTCCAGGTTGAAGTCATTGAGTTCCCCAAGGACAACAAGCAGGAGCTTCGCGCCGTGTTTGAGAAGTATGATATTCGTGGTGTATTCAACCTGGCCAAGCGCAGGGCTAGCAGCATGACGGATGAGGACTATGTTATGCGTCGTAACGCTGTGGACTTTGGCCATCCGCTTTTCATGGAGCCAAGGACTGCGGTTTTGTTCGCACAGTGTATGAGTGAGAAGTTGCCTAAGAAGGAGGGTATTCCCAAGGAGGTGAGGAGGTGGAGTGATTTCATTGGCGGAAAGCCTTTGTAGAGTATGGCGGACTTGGACTACGGTTCTGGTGAAGACAGTGATGGCTTGGAAGTCTCGCTGGGTAGAATGTCATGATATGAGAATGCAAATGCGAATTGCTGATTTCAAAGATACTACGACCCTCTCGAGATTCTCAGCTCACGCGGATTGTGATGCCCTTTACTATATCCACCGACTCCCGGCTGAGCCTTCTTTGCCTAGAGCGTCGCGTTGGGAATGCGATCAACAGCCAATACCAACAGTACATCACTGTTGGCGTCCTAGGTTCTCGTATCCGGACTGAACTCCAGCGCGTGGGGGAAGGTTGCAGCTTTGCAAGCAGAATAATGCGAGCCCTAAGGAGAGGGGTAAAGGCTGACTAGGGAGAGGAAAACCCAACACACACCTTTGACGAGACTTTGACGTGAAGTTTGTTAAATCGATGTTGCTGCTACAATACCTGCAATTGCTACGAAGACGCTTATCCAGAGAGCAGGACTAGATCGTCGTGCTGGAGGGGCTTCTGACGCACCACATTCTAGAAGTCGCAGAGGAACCCCAAAATCGCTACTGCAACAACCTATTGCTGCTGGTCGAATATGGAGCGGAGGGCTGTTGACCGGCCCCGAAGGATAGAATGCTCGAATTCTATTGGCCACGAACCCGAATGTACCAATACCACCACATATGTGCTCGCGATGGATTCGTCTTCGTTCGTCGTTATATACTCTGTTCCTCTTTGTGAATTGGTTCCCCCGTCGGGATTTCTTCCAAATCTACGTCGCACTACTCACAAAACAAACTTGGTATCCTACGAGTACCGAGCACCCTTTTCCATCTTCCCAGATAATAAGATCGCACGGGAAGTTTACAGCTTGCTATGATAGTCCTGGGCTTTCTCGCCCTACTTCTACTACCGCTGCTCGTGACAAGGTACGCACGTACGTTCATCGCACAACCCGCGTTTCCACCACGCGAATGGCTCCCAACGTATACCCTTCACTTATCTCATATCTCAGTATCATCCACGACTGGCGCTGCTCTTGCAAACTACCACATGTCGGAAATCCAGCCTGGGCAACCGAAGACTCGTGTAATGCTATCAAAGCTGCGAAATCATATACTAATCCGTCGAATAACCGAGAATGTTGTTGTTTGCCTACTTCGAAGGAGGTCTATCAGTTTGGAGTGGCATGCATTAATGAGGGAAAAATTTTTGGGGGCAGTTGTGGGGCGGTGCATTGTGTGGGTGGGTGAGAGAGCTGAGGGAGCGAGGGTGAGGGTTGGGGGAAGGGGGGAATGGGGTCTTAGGGGCAGTGAGGGTGGTGGGATTGGGTTTTACTGCATTCGTCTGGCTGCTTCTGCGCTTCTTTCGAAGCGCTGACCACGCGCTTTGCCTAGTTCCAAGCATTGGTAGTCCGTACCATGCTGCTGCTGCCGATAACAATAGACTATCTCAGACCTCGTGCGTGATCAACGGTCACTTGCTTACCAAGTCAGCGGAAAATGTTTGTAAAATGTGTAACAGGAACAGCATGAGTTCCAAGGGTTAGACACTTCTAAGAACAATTTCCGCACAACAAGCGACTGGAAGCTCAAGCATGACAGACGTCGGAGACCTCGAAGCCTACGAGACCATTGAAATTACCAAGCAGGAGCTGTCTACGAGAGCATGTGCCTATGTCTTTGCTATAATAGTTACTTCGAGAATTACAACATTGCTTAAATTACTACCTGCCTATCGAGGATAGATATAAGCACCTTTAGCGCCTATTACGAACGATCCCCTAGTAATTTATGAACTCTATACTCCTTCGTTAGTTCTACTAAAATAAGAGTTAAATACTATACGATTTAGAGACAATTCCTCTATCTTATTTCTTAATGCAGCTTCGAGAAGATAATCCTATACCTCTAGGCTAGATGCTAACTTAGAGAGTAGGGAGATAGTATCTAACGGCGGATCGATTTCGTTAACCTCTTTAAGTGCTAAGGCATCGCGCCGAATCTTTAGAGCTAAGTAGAGGTCCTCCGAGTCTTTAATCTGTTCTATAATACTGCTTACTAGCTATTGAATTTAGTCGCGTCTACCGAGTGCCTACTTCGTCTTTAACTACGCGGCCTTTAACGCTCTGCTTATACGACTAGTTAAGATGCGTTGCAAGTCTGCTAAGAGCTTTAATATAATAGCGTCGTTATTCCTATCCGATGCCTAATCTATCGAGTATTTCGTAGACTTTGTCGATGCCTTTCTAAGCAACGAGATAATGTGCTATAGCTTTATTGCACCGGCTTGTAGGTCCTACGCATTAGACGAAGATAGTAAGGTCGCGTTCTTAAGACTACTAAGGTTATAGACGTCTCCTAATAGGCCTATCGACTTCCCCTATCGTAATAGTCTTAACTCGGCGTTATGCAATTTAATCTGCTCTATTCTTAGACTATCCTTAAAGTCCCTTCCGATCGAGATGTATTAGAAACATTCGATTACGTCGTTAAAGAGGCCTACTAGGGCTATCGCGAGACTTATAGCTTCGGCTATATTAAGATTACAATTTGTATCTTTAGGATAGTCTTAAGTTCGGCAAGATGCTAGTATAGGATTAAAGTAGGCATCTTTACCCTAGTAGGGTAGCGAAGCG
>PNEN01000559.1:0-28996 GCA_002933655.1 Cercospora berteroae | reverse complement strand
ATAATTAATTACTCTATCTAATATTATATAGTATAGGCACTTAACGCAGAACCCCGCTAGCTAAGCTACTCTACTACGAGAGAGAAGAAGGTAGCAGCGGGTTAATGCAGTTCGAGATCGCAATTTCTAGTCTTCTACGTTATTTAGTATAGTCTAGCAATATTCCGCCTACTACGGATCTAGCAATTAAGGAGTTTAGGCTAGTCGTATAGAGAGCTTAGTTTTCTATATTTACGAATAGAGCGAAAGGGGCGAGAGCTTAGGGAATCGTAAGTTAACGTAACGAAGCAGTCGGAAACCCGTCTAACGATGCGACAGAATGCTTACAGTCTCTCGCCATCCCGCATATCCGTTATAGAACCGGCCTTAGGGAGAAGACTCCCGGAACGTGTGACTGGATCCTTGTTCATGAAAGCTACAAGCGTTGGCTGGATGGTGGTGGCATTCTGTATGTCGAAGGCGAATCCGGAACTGGAAAGTCAATGCTGATGTTGGATCTGGTGCAAAAAGCAAAGAGAGCTGGTCGGGCGCAAGTGCTATCGTTCTTCTTCGTGGCAGGCACAGAATGGCAAGAGTCAGTGCTCGCGATGCTACATGCACTGCTCCACCAGATACTTAGCCTGGATGAGGTAGCATAAGTAGATTTTTAGCCGTCTCCGATTTCGAGGGGAGATGCAAGCGGGAAGGGAGACCAGGTCATTCTGCGCGACCCTGGAATTGGACTGAACTCGAACTCAAAAAACATTTCCAGGCCATGACCTTAGATGCGGCAAGACGTTGTCACGTCACATTGTTTGTTGACGCCTTGAATGAGAGACATGATGCTTCGTTTGTCTGGGACTACTTAAAAAGCATCGCTGACGTTCAAACCTTTGGCGTCTCCGTTTGCGTCTCGAGCAGACCTAGCACTGGCGTAGAGCGAGCTCTGACACGACGGATTGACCTCAAGAGCGAAAACTTCCGAGACATACAAGTTCACGTCGCGCGACGACTTCGAACTGAACTCAACGAGGAGACAGTTCTACATGGCTGAGCCCTCTGGAAGATGCCAGGGCACATTCAGATAGGCAGCCATTGCGGCAGAGCAACTCTTGACGATGCAACGGGACTTCGGCGGATACCCACTTCCCGTTGACAAGCTGCTGGAGGAGCTTCCAAAACCGCCTTCGGGTCTACCTGCGTTGTATGACACCTTGCTGGCAAGGCTTTCCGTACACAATTCCAGGCTTGTGCTCAAGTTGTTCAGCTGGGTAGTCAGAGTCGCCGAACCTTTGACTTGCGAGCAACTTCAGGCAGCCATGACCCTCCGGCCGAAGGTTGACAAGTACTCAGCAATAGAGTCCTCGATGAGTGTACGCGATCTGCCTGACGGCATAGAAAATTGGAAAGAGGAAGTCAAAAGGCTATGTTCGAAGCTTCTCACTTTCCAAGAGGTCCCTATTGATTTCCGTACTGGTCTCCGACTATACCGGGTGAACTATCGCTACTGCAGACTGCGAAATGCCTACCTGGCAAACCATGGATTGAGTTTGGCCTTGCTGGAAGAGGCTTCCCTCTGGGAGCTTTCGGGAGACGAGGAGGAAACCGAGTCTCTGGCAAGCTTTGCTCACGAGTCTGTACGAGAGTACTTATTGGGAGGTGGGCTCCAGAAGCCGCAGTCGAAAGCGTTCACCGGCTTCGAATGGTCGGGACCATTTTATTCACACTCATACATCGGCTTTACACTTTTGGCGACCGAGTTCGGGGAGAACGAACTGGAATCGATCTACGAGGAGCCACTGCCTTACCCACATTGTTGTCAGGTTCACGACTACGATACAATTCGCCCGCATATTTGCAAGGAAGCGGTACGTAAATTTCAGCGATGGTCGTTATCGTTAGAGCCAAGCTTTACAACGGGAGATCATCCGTTGGCTCTGCTCCCACTAAGAGAATATGCTTGCTCACACATCCTCCACCACGCGCAACAAGATGAAGGTGAAGGGCTCCTCAGGGACCAGTTTCTGACGAAGCTGATGTCTTCTCACCACGACTACTGGATGGACGAAATGTATCTGGATAGGCAATTGAACAAACGCGAGCACGTATACTATACTTGTGAAGTAACGTTCAAGCGTACGGGCCTCTTGAGCTGGCTAAGGAACCGCTTTGAGACCCACTACCTACGGCTGGAACTGCAGTTTCACGATTCTCTCAAGTGGAGCACGAAGAAGAGCTTGAACATCTGGTCGATAGGAAGCAAAGTCAAACTGATTCTACATGCCGCGGTCCTTACGGGGAATTTCCGCGCGGTCTATACGTTGCTACGTATCGGCTTCCCTGTTGGGGAGCGAGACGCCAACAAATTGACTGCGGGAGAGCTGGCTTCAACAAACAATATCAGGAGTCTCATCAGACAGAGTGGAAATGTACCTACACTTAGAATTGGTAGCTTCGACAAGAACGACTTCATACAATCTTACGGCATTATGGCCAGGCTACGTGGTCTATCGCTTAGATTTGACGGGCCCGAAGATTTAGAGGATCTCTTCTTCGACGACGATGACTGAGGTCGTCCACCACACCGACACTGATATAGGGCTCCTCAATGACAGCAGATCGTGCTGGTCTTCCAGGGGAGTTCCAACTCCGATCAGCTTCAAGGACTCCCCGTGAGTGTCAAAGTGGGGTGAAAGACCGGCCCCGAGCTTCCAAGACCTGTATGAGGCAGATCTCTATTCGTGATCGGGAGACGCACGCATGAGTGAGCACCAGGTATATGTCGTGTAGTGAAAGCTTGTGGCGGGCGCGAACGATCAATTCGTCGTCTACACAGCTGTCTATGACAAGCCCGAAGTATGTCGGGTTCTGCCTCAGTTGCGGCCAGCCAGAGGACTATACTCATGAGCTAATTTGCCGCTTCTGATACTTGCGGCATACAATGATCGATCCACGGGACAAGTATCGATTGACCTTGGCCAGCTGCTGCGTCTCAATTTCCGATTCCTGTCGATAAAGATCACTTTTCAATTCACCATTCTACCACTGATGAACGCCCGTGCTTGGTACATATCATTCGCTTCATTCTCCATTCCTTGTTCCCGTAGAAGCTCAGAAGCTCTCGCATACTGCGCAGGTCTTGCATGGTACTTCCCAAGTTTGCCAGGAATCGTCCGCGGCGCAGCTTGATGCAAGCGATAGAGCGGCAGTGCATCAGGTGCCGTAGGATGGTGCAGCATAGCGACTGCACGACGACCTTCGGAATTGATGATTTTCGAATAGCAGTTGAACGAATCTTCGGATATCTTCAGAGACCGATTGAGCGGATCTGTGACGAAATACGATGTAGTGAGAGCGTCGTGCAAGTAGGCTTTAGCTCGACCGATGTGCATGTGGTCATTGTATCGTTCTACAATGCGGACCGCCGAGTTGAAGTCCATGTGCCAGTAGATGATGGCTTTGACGTGGGAGGCGAGAGTCCTGGTAGCCCAGTAGTCTGTTGAGCTGGACCAGTTCTGCCAGTGTTGTGAGCGCGCTTCATCGAGCCAGTCTGTCACAGGAGAGGAGATCTCGGGCGCCGTCGAATCTATGCGAGGATTCTGCTGCGAGTACTCTGCTTGCAAGTGCCAGCATAGAAAATCTGCGAGCTGTGAAGTGACAACTTCGTTGCGTGCATCTGGGAGCCTGCAAGTAGCGTAGAACTTTGCTCGCGCCAACATCTGCGGCAGCACTCGCTTGTTCTTCGAAAGGCAGAAGTTTGATCTTGTGGTAGGAGGTCTGTAGAAGTGCTCGTGGTTCTCGAGGATGGATTTTGGTCGTCCCCGATGCTTCTCAGATCTCATCGCCGCTGTTGAGATGTGGTCGGCCAAAATTGGGGCCCAGCCTGGATCGGAAAACATCGATTCTATGCCGTTTGGGATGAGCGGATCCCGTTGCAGGGGGTGCAGAGTGCATGAATCGGATTCACAACGGGACTGAGATTGCTTCAGAACGCCATAGTCGTGGAGCGATGGTGAGTAGTCGACGCTGTGTCGACATCCTTGCCGCGACTTGATGCATTGCGGGATGGTTTTTGACGAAGGACGCGAAGCGAAGACGTGAGGTCGGATGTACCTCAGTCCTACCGCTTGACTCACATCGGACCACAGGCTTGGCAAAACACGTCGCGTGTGCGTATGCTTGTGCAACTTCAATCGACAACTGGCATTTGACCATGGACGTACATGAATCTTGAGAGCTAGATTACCGCGTTTTGAGCCGTTGATGAGCCGTGTTGGCCTAAATTCTCGCTGAAATGTCCTCTGCTTCCTACGAGCAATCACACGTTTGCATGAAATGCAATATGCTCGTAAGCGGCTCCTGCTAGTATACATAAGTTCTCGTAGCACCTGACGGGGTGCCGTGTGATTATACACCACCGCTCATACTCATTTCGAAACAACATCCTTCTCCTCCTCCTTTTCCTCCTCCTCCTCCTTCTCAGGCACAATGACCCTTATGACCCGCGCTTCATGAAGTGGAAGATCCTTCCGTTGTTGCGCCTGACGATCATTACTTGCCTGAAGCTCCTGATGCTTCCATCTAGCAACCTGGTATCGCCCAATCGGGTTTGCATGCTTCTCCCTCTGAAACGGATACTCCAGTCTCCCTCTCATCTTTTCAGCCTGCCTCACCTGGCTTTCATAAAACGCCTTCTTCTCACTCAGCACGTCCCAGATTTTCTCTAGACGAGGGCATTGCTCATGCAGTTTTTGCAAGCGAGGATCGTGACGATATTCATCGAATAGCTGCACGCGACGCTGTCGGGCTACAAATCCTGTGACGTTCATTGGAATGCTCCGCAGTAGTTGATTGACTTGTTGTTCTTCGTCTGCAAGGAGAAGGATGTATGACGCGCGGATGATGTCGCGGTCGAACTTCGACTTTATTGGGATATTCGCATTTGTAAGGGCGCGTGCTTCCTTTGAGTTCTTCTTGCGTGCTCGCATTCTTATGTAGGCCTTCGTCACGGGAAGAGCGTCCGGGTCGGTAGGATGCCAGAGCATGGCGATAGCGCGTTGTAAAGGGAGAGCTCCAATCCAAGGAATTTGTCGTATGA
Organism: Cercospora berteroae; assembly: GCA_002933655.1. NCBI lineage: Eukaryota > Fungi > Ascomycota > Dothideomycetes > Mycosphaerellales > Mycosphaerellaceae > Cercospora > Cercospora berteroae. Next base: position 23,919 of record PNEN01000559.1, on the reverse strand, counting down.
TTCGTTTCGCTCGCAGTGATTCCTTATTTGTGAAGAGGTGCAAAGCATGGCAGTGAGGTGTTTCGTCAGATTGTGCCCTTGGAACCTGGACAATACGTCGATCGAAACATCGGGGGATTCGTGCCAGTACAGAGTGGCTCGCAGGTGAGCAACGAGCATTGCTCCAGGCCAGTAATATATCGCCCCTGACGGCGCACGCGCGAACGCGTCAAGTCCATCATTGATCCAGTCCAATATTGGGCTCGGACTCAACTTCCCGAAATTGTGGAGTGATCCAAGAAGTCGCTCGGCTTCCAGGTGCCAGCACAATGAGCAGCACAGATTCTCAGTCAAGACCTTGTCCAATGTAGACGGGCTATAACCGTTGACGTTAGCGCCGTCTTTGTCGTCCTTGTGAACATACACCGGGGTTGTGTTCAAGCTGCGAAGCCGACGCAGGACTTTGCTGGCGCCCAAGTTCGCAGCAGTGGCTAAGCGTTCTTGCTTTTCTTCCTTGCCCTCCTCTATTTATTCGACACCGCTGCCGGTTGACACGACCGGCGTGCCATGTTTGTCATACACAATCTCAGCGGTTGTGAGTCGCTCCCATACATCTTCGATCTCCTTGAAGCCGCGCTCCTCGTCCTTTATCATACCCTGTTTGGCGCCCCATGTATCCCGCCTCTTGGGTCGAGCCTGCGTTGTGAGAGGCTCTTTGGAGTAAGGTCGGCTAAGCGGAGGACGAGTGGGCCGAGGCAGGTTGCTTCGACCGTGTGGAAGTTGTTGGTGCTCATTGACGGGGAAATGTTTCCGCTTTTCGGGGGGACGTCTTGCCTTCATCTCATAATCTGCCATGAATCGAATTTTCACACGCCCAGGATCCCGTCGCGCACGCGGAGAAGTGGCGGCATCATCTTCACCGTTCTCTCGAGACGATCTAGGCTTTTCCAACGTTCTCTTCTCTGAATTGGAGTAGGCAGGTGTCTTTGAAGAGGTGTATTCCAGGCGAAGTTCAGCAAACTGTCTCGTGAGCGGGGCCGCAGTTGAAGGGCGATGGAGCAGTAGTGCGATGGGTTTGCAAGATATAGAACATCGCTGAAGTGAAGATGAGGAAGACATGCTGTTCGTGAGACGAGATTCCTACCTGTGGTTGCGACGCGCCATCACGCGCTGCCAGCTCTCCGTGCGAGTCGCCAAGACAACATGGATACTGCGGTGGATGCGTGCGAGTGTGATAGACGTGCTTCAGATGGCTGGAAGATGAAGTTGTTGGAGGAGAAGTTGCAGGAGAAGCTATGGCCGCGTCGGAAGCAGCTCCTTTCCCGCTCGTCATCCTTGCCGATCGCCGAACCACGCGGCCATTGGCGACTCCACCCGTTGTTGGCAGAGCGAATGGCCATGACACAGAGCGTTGTCGTTGATATTGAGTGGTATCGCAACGCTGCAGCCATCCGCTCCGGTGGTGCTCCGGAGACCAATACTGCGTAAACGAAGCGCTCCCCTGTCGTCGTGTCACCGTCGCCAAAAGTAGGTCGTTTGCTTGCCTCCAGCCACCCGACTTCACAGCTTCTGCCCAACCTCTCCCAAAAGACGGCCTGCACCGCGTCACTGCTCCCGCTAAATCATCCATTCGCTTCCACCCAGCTGCGCTTCCGACGTCTCGTTCCATCCCAGAAATCGCCCAACGTCCAACCTCCCCCAGGACTCGTTAAGCTTCGACCACGGGAAAAGGCGCCTTGTCCACTCTCAGCACACCCTTCCCCCTCCGCTTCCCCTCTCTTCTTCTCGTTGCGCGCCACTCTTTGCGCTTCGCATTATGGTCTTCTTCAAACGCCTCTCCCGCAGTCGCAGTCGCTCCAATTCGCAATCCTACGTCGACAATAATTACGATTCGCGACACGACAGTAAGACCTACGACGACCAGGGCTACGCCCACTCGGAACCTCCCCGCGATCGGGCTATTGTTGCCGGGGACGACTACGACCGTCCTCCTGCCAGCGCGCACAGCGAGAAGGGCCCGCGCTTAGGTGACGGGTTTGCGAAGGAGACGTCGGGAGGAGATATGTATAGCAGGCGCGATCGTCCGGTGGAGGTTGCGAATCAGCAGGCGGGCAATGCCTTTGCGAGCGGTGGCTACAGAGAGAACCTGTCGGATCGGACGAGGACAGCGAGTAATGGATATGATGCGCCGCAGGCTGGAAAGAGCGATGCCGCTGCGCCGAATTTGCTGATCGAGGCGTTCAACCAGGCGGTGCGACCTTATAGCGACAAGATTGAGGGTCTGGAGAGTGAAATTGCGGATTTGCGAGCTTACATTGCGAGCTTGGAGAGGCAGCAGAATGAAGTGCATGCTTGGATTGACAAGAGAGGCTTGCGACCAGGTGAGTACGAGGAGGTGTTGGTTCCGCTGTTGATGGAGTTCGCCTGCGACTTTCGTTGCGAAACGACCACAACCCAGCTCAATGGCGCATGAGAGGACTGCCGGAATTCTCAACGCACACTCAAAGCTAACATTATTTCGCAGATGTTCCTCCCGCGATCGCACAAATCATGGACTCGGCATCACACGCATCCTCACCCACGCATGCGGCTGCCACGCTGAACGCCCAGCTTGACCGCAAGATCACCATCGTCAACTTCGACCTTCACCGACTCCAAGACGACCTGAACGATTCACTCCCTACGCCCTCCTTCAGTGCTTGCATGCTCAAGTTCCTTCCCGATATCAGCCGCCTATCGTCCCTTCCTTCTGGGCCGCGATATGCCTTCGATCTGCTGTTGAAGCTTGGCGGCAACCTGAATAGCCACGGCGGGCTGGAGAATGGCGATGAGGAAGACATCATGGAGAGGAAGGCATTCTACGGGCGTCTGGATGAGGCCATGGTTGACGTTGTGAAAGGTCGCTTCCGCGAGGAAGGTGACAGCTGGGGCGTCCAGCGCGAGATCAAGCGCATTGAAAAGACGGGAGCATATTTGAGGAACTGGGGCGTGGAGCCTTACTTCCCTCAGACTCTTGAAGTCATGAGAGACGGCGGCCATGGCGGTATGCCCACCAGCTCGGCGCAAGCCTTGCCTGGTGGAAGCGCGCCTGAATACGCGTAGATTACGGCATGCCTCCTTGCGACATGTTTCTTTTGGATAATCGCTGGCCACTCTCATCAGCTGCAATCCTATCTCTGGATGTCAGACGCTCTACAGACCGGCTTGCTGCCCAGCTGGCGTGATCGTTCGTACAGAACTGATCATCGCCTTTTCTTTTGCTGTTCTTTTGTCGATAATGGACGAACGACTTGAATGGAATGCACGGATGGGACAATGAGAAAGACAACATGGCATACTGCATACAGAGCGGAGTCATGAGACTGAAAATGAAGATAATCAACATTAGCCTTCGGTATGCGAGCATATTCGGCAGGCGTCTTCTCGTTTCCTTTGCATTGGGGTGTTCTACCGTTTGCTCTATATGTTGCTGAGCAAAGAAGACGACAAACTCGTTGTGAAACCGCTCATATTCAATGCTGGAGAAGATTGACAATCCACGCCTTCCTGTCGTGCTCTCAGCCATTTCAGCGTTCACCGCATGCGACGTTTCTCAACGCAGCAGATCAGCCACCACGACCTTGTCCTCCTTCTCTATCATCAAATTTTCCTCGTTGTGTCTGGTCCCCAATACTTGCACGCAGCGAGCCGATTATTGAGTTGTGGCTGCCAGAGGGAAAAACTTGGAGAGCAACGTGGGCGGAAGTTGCGATGGTCGGGCGCCTCCACATGCATGGCTGAACTTTGCTCCGACTTCACCTCCTCTTCAACATTCACGGCAAGCGATATACAGCTGTTCAAGCGCGACTGACCACCCTACGATGCATTGCGAGAGCCTCATGTCGTACGAAACAAGCAAAATCAGCATGCTGTCGGCACGCGATATCGTTGTCACCTCCTCGACTCATGATTGTCCTCTTGGACTTGGCGCTGAGATTCTGCTGTTCGCAGAGTTTCGCAGGAGAGCGATACACGATGCGGCCTGTGCCAATATGTAGCGCAGGTGCTTGAGGCTGTAAGAGCGTGCCCGGTAGAGCGACGTGGTGAAGCAGCCGTCCGATCCAAGGACTCGTCGGGATGCAGTCACGAACAAGACAATTGAATCAGGCGTCGAAGGGGATCAAGCTCATGCCATTTTGCTTGGAGGCCAATATGGACTGTGCTCTTCTTCTCTGCTGCTCAACTGGAGGATCTGTCGCTTTTGCCCCCCCGAACGTCTCTGCAACCAGATCGTTGGTCAAGAGGAGGACTGTAAAGGTACCCACGCCGCGGACAGCCAAAGAGAAGACGCGAATAGAATGATGGTGGATAAGTCAAGCATCTCTCTGCACCACTGGTATCCATCACGTGTTGATTCTGGAAAATGCAGTCCTTCGATCGCAAAACTTTGAGTTTCAGGACACTTAAATGGAACTATGTTCCGTCAAACTCTACCTTCATTGGTGCAGATGTGGCCTCAAGGCGTCTAGAACGCCGCTGGGAATTTCGAGACTGCTGAGAGTTGTCGATTTCTTTGCGCCACGCTCGAGCTGATCGCTGTCGCGAACTAAATGCAGTTTTGGCTGCCCCTTGGAATCGATATTCTGCTGTCTCCGCGGCCTGATGGATCTACAGTACTCTGTCAACCACTCGTTCGATATAGGCACCCCTCACAGTGGGTGCTGCCTGCTCAAAGTGAACTGAGCACGTTCCTCCCGTTGACCCAAAATGGCTAGGCAGAACGTTGCCAAGGAGACTCGCACTCAACCAGCTCAAATCAATTGGCGGTTTGAGGCCAGCCTGCTATACCTCTCTGGCCTCTGTTGCGCGCCAATCGACATATAATCGCTCCCATCACTCCTGAATACGCGACTCTGCTGTTGCCCCTTACTCTATTGAATGTCACCAGACTCAAGACAAGAAGTGAATTCCGCGACGGGATTCACTTTAGCAAACACACGATAATCTTGCATATGATTCCGCCTGTGAAGGCCCACTCTCTGCCGTTCTTTTCCGAGGCCGCACCACAAAAAGGCCCCTTTCTTGCTGCCTCAACCAAAACTTCTTACCACACAACAACCCACTACCATCAGCAACCCAGACCACTCACCACTTCCACCCATCCAACACCACACGCAACACACGTACTTTCAACTACCCATCCACACCAACAAGATGCAGTTCACGAAGATGATCGCTTCTGCCATCACCCTCGGCGCCGCCATGGCCATCACTGGCGATCTCACCTACTACGAGACCGGTTTGGGTACGTGCTGACTCGAGCATTTGTGAGTTCATCAACAGCACACTGACTCCTGCTCTCCTTACAGGCGCCTGTGGCAAGACCTCGTACGAGGGCGACTACGTCTGCGCCATCGGCCACGGAATGTACGAGGCCGCTACCATCGGCGGCAACCCCAACAACAATCCGTACTGCGGCAAGCAGATTCGGGCCACGCTTCCAGCCACCGGCAAGACCGTCACGGTCACCGTCGTCGACAGCTGCGGTGGTTGCGCTGACAACGCCCTCGACTTCGCTGGCGGCGCCTGGAACGACATCACCAATGGTGCTGCTCCAACCCGCTACCACGACCTCGAGTGGAACTGGGTAAGTCGTGCTCTTCAATTCCCCTGATTTTTTCGAGGCACATGCTGATCGTTGTGCTCTTTGCTTCCGACAGGTCTAAGTTCTGACTCGACCACTCCTCACACCAACTTCTCTCACCATCAACTCGGTCATCATGGTGCCCATTGAGGCTGCCTGGCAGGAGTGATGGACAATGAGAGGCGGGGCGTCGTTACAGATGCTTCCTTCACGACTTCATGAAAACGAGCACGACAGCATCGAGAGAGATGTCTCAGGGTGCTACACGATACAGCATGCAGATGAGAGTTGGCTACAGGTGGTAGACTGCTCTTCAAATACTGCAGAAAATCGACAGAAACTACACAAAACTTTCTTGGTCCCACCTTCTCTTCTCCTTTCGTGCCTGTGATCGTCATCGTCATGTATCATGGTACTCGAACGTGCTGGTGACACCACGTGCTGTGTTGCAAATGTAGCCTGTTTGATCATCATGTGCGACTGTGTACTTTTTCACGTGGCAGTGGCAGTGCAGTGCACGAGGTCCCTAAGTGCAAGGTAGGTTGGTCGTGCGCTGACGTTTTTGCTCTTGAACATTCACCTTACCGGCTCGCCAGTCAAGCCTTGCCTCCTGACACCGTCACTTCTTCCTCTGAACCAGCTCGATCGCCCTTTCACTTCGAACATCAACCTGCACCTGCGACCACTTCCGCAAGAACTTCGCACTCCGACCGCTCCTTGCCAACCACCATCAACCACGTGGCGATCCATTCCCGTCTGCACGACTACCGCGCGCGGCACTTTCATCAACATCGCACCGCCATCACAGCCCCGTCCAGCGCCATCTGGAACGCGAACATCAGCAACCATTTCCGACTCCGACAAACCGCCGCATCCCCTGAGATCCTACAGCCTCACCATCATCAAAGATGCCGCCAAGCATTTACACGAAACACAACGAAAAGCACAGGAACGGCAAGGGTGTCTTCCTGTTCGTATCGCTGTTGACGGCGGGAATATGCAGCCTCTACCCCATGTGCTGCTTCCACAACTACAGCAGCAAGACCAAGGCCAAGACCAAGCAAGCGATGGCAGAGTTGGAGCGGGATCAGAAGGAGGCGGCGGAATACCAGGCGAGGAAAGCGCACCATCGTTCCCGTTCACCTCCAGACGTGGCTTACGTCCCTCGCAATCGCCAGTCTTCAACGAGGCGTCACGACAGTCGCCGTCGCGAAGATCGTCACCGGAGTCGCCAACGCTACTAGGACGACGAAAGCTCTCCCGAGACAACAGGGCGGACACACAAGAGGTTGCCCTCTACCGACCGCAGCCTGGATCGAGAGCGGAACCGCCGTCACAATGGCCGCGCGCCCCCTCGCAAGTACCACCACAGCTCGTGGGAGGGAGTGCTGGCGCCGATGCCGGCATTCTGATCTCGAGTCCCAATCCTATCACCGAGTACAAAACACAGATGCGATCTCTCTTGGCAAGATCAAGTTTTCCCAGATCGTCGGCCAGCGTACACCCACCCACGCCGCGATCACAGCACTCCCATCACTCCCACCACTCGTCCAGCACTATGTCCTCCATCACTTCACAATCGTCCTATGCAAGCAGTTACGCCTACATCTTCCGAAGAAAGAAACCAGATCTGAGATTGCTACGAAAGAGCAGCAAACCACCCCAACACCTCAAGCCGAGAGCATCAGCAGTCAAAACGCCCGTCAGCATCGATGTAGCGCAACGAACAGCAGGACCAAGAGTTGTCGAAGATACCGGATACGTGGAGTCTACAACGAAGCATATCACGCCACCGCCAATGGAAATACCCATCGCCTTGACACTACCTGAGCTACTGAAAGCTGAGCCACCACCGAAGCCGCTGCGAAAAGTCCAGACTCTCCGATTCAAGAGCCTCGTTGTAGAAGGCAGACAGCCGAAACACACGCTCAAGACTGCGGTCTCACGACCAGTACTCTCTCGTCCCATCCCACCGCAGATCTCCACGCTCGAATACAGTCCAGACGCCGTGCCATCACAAATGGGGTTACGAGTATTACACTTTGGAAGCCTGCACGAAGATGAAACAGTCCAGCGCACGTCTCGTAAAACCCGACTCAATGAACGAAGTTCAGGTTCCAGAGGCCAGAGAGGCTCGAGCCGTCAAAGTAGCCGGAACAGTAGCAGGAGAGATTTGACAGGCATGAGAAAGCACTACCGTGATGATACGCCTTCAGAACAAGCGCCTAATCTAGCGAATGGATCGGCTTTCCGCCACGGTGACTCCTACTTCCACCACCGGGAACCAGAAGCAACGTACTGCAAAGAATATGTGCCCTGGCGAACCCCAGTGGCCAACGAAGACCGCGAACCTTCGGGCTACTTCGTAACACGGCCAGACCTGACCGTGGCAGGGGACGAACCGCTACCGAATGAGCAGTTGCAAAGAAGCTCGACCATGCAAACAACAATTTCGGCTGTGGCAAAGCGCAAGTCGAGCACATTCTTCAAGCTCTTCAGGAGAAGCGTCTTCAAAGAAAAGGACGACCATGATTATAATCGCAAGGCATCGAGGAAGCACGGCTCTGAGATGGCGTCCTCGAATATCGAATCGAAGAAATCTCCTGAGTGGGCAGACGTGCCTCTTCCGCAGCTGACACCTGGAATTACACTGAGCAGTCCTGCTGACAGCAAAGGCGAGTACACGCGTTCGCTTGTGCCCGAGCTGCATTCACCATCGTACTTTGGACGTGCGAAACTCCTCGGTGACGACAGCTCAAAGTCTTTGACACCGTCGCCCGGTCATGCTTCTCCGACAGATCTGAAACCGGACCGCGCATCGCCCTCACCACTGTTCCCTGGACCAAGACACCACAAGCGATCTTCCTCTGAGGCACTATCGCCAATGTCAAGACCTCAGAAAAGTTCAATACTCAGACACAGCAGCATTCTGGAGTCAGAGGGGTCTCCCGGCACAGCCGGCCAGGTGTTGCCGGGCTTCATCTCTCCCACGCCATATTCACGAGCGCCGGAGACCGCTTCCCACAACCCTGAAGAGTACCAGCCCCATCGACGAGAGAAAATACAGCAGCAGCCCTCGATCGCAAGTCTTGCACTACCCGACTTAAGATCAAAACAAAGCCAAGCCCTCACATTCCAAGAGCCTGTCTTGCGAAAAAAGCCTAGCGCTTGGAAGAACTTGGTCAATGGAATCCGCAAAGTGTCCTCACTCGGCTTTCATGCGCGCAATCGCGGCTCATCATCAGAAGAAGACGTTGAGCGCCATGATCCGCTTTTGAGAGCGAAGAGATCTTTCGCGAAGTTGAAACTGCGCCCCTCGTTATCTGCGATCAACGTGCGCAACGGCAAGCTGGTTCGAAAATCTTCGCGTGACAGTCAGCTGCAGTCGGGGAGCGTCGACACCGAAGATGAAGAGAAGCCATCGGTCTTGCATCAAAAGTCTTTCCCTCAGCAGACCCCACCACAGCCACGCCAGCCTCGACCCATCAGGCCCGAAGACTTGATCGTGACGAACTTCGAGCAGACGCCATTCAGCAAGCGATACTACGACAGTATTCGCACCGAACAGCAAGCAATCCGAGCTTTCATCGACGAAACAATGGAAGAGGACGACGAAGAATGTGACGAGGTTGTGCTTGGGTTCGAGCAGAACGTTCCCGATCATTTACCCAAGAGTCCACTTTGTCCCCTGCATCCAAAGCACAAGAGTGGAGGCAAAGCAATCTGTCCACTGCATGGAAGGTACAAGCCACCGAAGAGGCCGCCGAGTCCGATGCACAAGATGGAGATTGTGTTTGATACACGCGAGAACGATACTGCAGGTCAACCAGGTGCGACCGCAGCTCAAGCCAAGCTGACCACCGGCATCGATGGCACGGAGGCGTACCTCAAACGATCGACTTTCATGTCACAGCAGACTTTTCGTTCTCGACGTATGCAGCAGACTTCGAGCATGGGGAGCGATGGAGCGGAGTCTTTGGAGTTGGTGCACAGTGAGAGCTCGGCGGATGCAGATGCTTGGTCACGGCCTAGGAGACAGCGACTTCATCATTTGCAGCGGCGTGGATCGGAGTGTGCTCGTGGGAGGAATTTGTTCAGAGGAGAGTCGGCTCTTGATATCCGGAAGAGACGAGCGAAGCGTCATCGGGAACGTTGTTGAGAGGAAGTCCTAGAGTAGTGTTGATTGATATGCAAGGTTCGTGCTCAGTTCACCTTTCGTCGTTTCGTGCATAGGGATCCCACACGTCACTTTGCATCAATCAAATTCGTGAAAGAGCTACTGTCCGAGACTCTTCATTCTTGCTTAGCGGCGCACAACTACTTCCCTCCCGACTGTCAGAGTATACTGAGGAGACGGAACAGCTGATGAAGGCGCACTTCCGGGATATCGAATACTTCCTCCATACCCACTGTCTGTTTCGGAGCGTCGATGGGGAGGCACAGGGCTCGCATGCCTCTTATTGTATTCCATCGGACCAGAGTCATAGTATCCACTGTCCGCAATCGAGTATTCCGATCTTCTTGATAATGTACTACGACGCGAGTCTCCGTGTCTATGATCAGCATTGACCCAGTCGTCTTCCTCGTCGTAATCTTCTACATGTGGACGTGGAGGATTTCGGTAAGTACGTCGCGGAGGTGGGTAAGTTGGTTCAGGAGGTTCTGGTTGGCCTCGCGATCTGAATGTAGGACGGCTTGAGGAGCGTCGAAGTCTCGAGCGAGAACGGGAGCGGGAGCGCGATCGATTCGACCCGGAATCGCTTTGCTCGTGTACTTGCGCAACCGTTGAGTCGGCCCATGAGACCCGTGATTCGTGGGATGAGGGTTCTTCTCGTATGGATCCTAATGGTTTTGGTGCATACTCGTTGGCAGTAGCGGACCGGCGTAGCGATGAGGGCATTGTTGCGCTTCTGTCGATTCGGTGGTTCACCGAGCGGGAAGGAAGTTCTTCTGCCGAAGAGTCAAGCCTTGACCAATCCTGATCTGAGGAGGACTTCCGGTTGTGTCTCTTGGAACGCTTCTTAGGCGTCGCTTTCGATTTCTCAGACGTCTGTGGTTGCGACCACATCTGCATATGAACCGCGAGCCCTGGCCAGACGTTGATCGACCAAAAGTCGGGCAGTATGATGTGTCCTGTGCTATCGATCAAAGAATACTTGCCATCCCGCACCAAGGTCTCGTGGTCTTCACCAGTCACTTTGGAAGCTTGCAAAACGCATTGCTGCATGCCGGCCCAATTGCGCACAGTAGAGAATGGGAATCGGTACCAGGCACCGAATGCGTCGCAAAAGCTCACTGCTTGGATGTGCCTTTCATGCTCCTGAAAAGAATTTTGCTCAGGAGGCTGTTGCTTCAGAGCATCGATAGTTGAATGGGTTGGCGCAGGTCTCGATACGTCATTTGCAAGAGGATCCTTAATCCCAACACCAGTGAAGCCTTGCCCAATCGATTGATCTTGGCGCTCATCAGGTACTTCTGGCAGCCGTTCTCGTCGGCCCCGATCCCGCCGCTCCTTTCGCTTTTGCAGCTCGATCCCCAGTCCGCCGCTCGGAACTTTGATACTGTACGGTGTGCCGAGACGTTCAGAAAATTTTGCAACGATCGCTTCTCGCTCCTCTTTTGACCGCCCACTCATGGTGGCAGCTAGAAGTTTGATCAACCGTGATTCGAGTTCCTCGCGCTGATCCTGTTGGCGATGCGTTCTTCCTGTGCTGTGCAGGCTCAACGCCAAGGGAAGAAGTGCAGCAATGTCTATGGCTCTTTCCAACTTGTCACTGACTTCTGACTTGAGTTCGTGTAACACCTTTTCCCGTGAATCTTGCATCGCGAGGTCCTCCCATGAAGACCTTGACGATTCCCTTTCTAGATTGTTACTGGCGTCCCGCACGTCTTTGTCTTCAGTGCCGCCAAAGCGTATCTTGGAGTGAGATTTCGTCGTCTCCTCAATCTCTGTGCCATCAGACTCATCATCAGATGCGGCCACAAGTAGATGTTGCGGCAACGAAAAAAGAGCAAGCTGTTGTTGATGCTCTTGAATATGCTTGAACCAGTGTCGCTGAGATGGGCAAACGCATTGACAAAGTGCACATCTGCGGCTCGACAGCACGTCGTGCGGATCTGCACAAGCGTCGGAAACCGTCTTAAGTGTCATTGCATCGTCACTGACTTTGTGATGTTCAACGACGTGGGTCTCGAGGTCTTGTACAGTAGTGAAGACACGGTCACATTCGAGAGGGCAACGCCAACTGATCGGATGCGCTGAAATCATGTGTTGCTTCCATTGATGCGCGCTCGAGTAGGCTCGGTGCGCACTTGCACATATTTCGTAGGTACAAACGTATGGCTGGAGATCATCAAAGACGTGGTTCCTGTGATGCTGTCAACTTTTGAGACTTCTCCCATAGACAAGGTTCGGCTAACCGCCACTGTTTCTCGTTCTGGACAGACACGTCGAGAAAGCAGATGGGACACCTGAGCGGCTCCTGGCCTTGCCGCTGTGGCATTTGTGGCAATCTGAGTGACAGGACGGGGGCAGAATGTAGGCGTGGTCTGCTAGCAACGCTAGCGGTAGAGCGCCACAGCGTGTTGATAGTAATTGCAGACGCTTCGGTTCGAGCGACCTCGGACGGCGGACGCACACCCATGAGACCAGATTCATTGTCTTCGATGGAAGAGTCCGAATCATCGCTGGTGCAATGATCACGGTCGGGCGTATTGTTCTGCCGATGCTTGAGGAGCTGCCGGTGGCGAGAAATGCACTCAGCCAGTCGCTTTATCAAAAACTCGGGAGCGCTCGGGAAGTCTTGACGAACGTGTTCCTCATCGAAATGTTGGTATCCGAATGCAGTGGAGGCTTCGGCAGATTTCAGATAGTCGATGCCCGCGGGCGTCCGCAGCGCCAAAGTCACGCGATATAGTTGACTGACTGTGTCGACAATGTGTCGTGTATGTTCGGCCGCGGGGTCATTTGGCGCTGAATCGTATTCGAAGTCCAGTGAAATGTTGTCTTCGCCATCTTCGTCGTCTACTGCCGCTGATCCCTCGTTGTGGGCATCTTCTACGACGCCACAAGCTCGGTCCAGATTGTTGGCGAGGTCCTGTAGCAAGGACAAAAGTCGATCTCGAAGGCCCTCGGTGTCTCTCAAACTGTAGTCCAGACCATTCTGGCCGGCAGGCGTGTCCGTGGCCGCCTGCGATACCCACGCCTTGAAGCGGTACTGCTCGTTCGTCAGGCTAGTAACAAAGCCTTGCTGGCTTTTGTCCTGATGTCTTTTTATTGTCGACTCAAACTTGTTCACGCAGCTCTCAATTCTGTCTGCAATGACTCCACGCGGCGGATACTGCTTTGCTGTCATGTTGAACTCGGATCCGACATCTGGTCAGTGTGAAAGCTGGTAGGTTGCTGAGGGTGTCAACGTACTTGCTTTGCACGATGTACGCGAGCTGCGCTAGATGCGCATGCCCCGCAGCGGCGGCTCGAGCAGGATGACTGGCTGATTGGTAGACTGACGGCCTCGCTAAACCATGTTGCATGAGCTGAGTGAGCCTTGTACGACAGCTTCGTTCCGAAGGATTGTCAGCTTCTCAGCGAGCTGTTGAACTTGGTTGAACCTCATTCATACACCATGTCTGGCATCGAAATCGCTGGATTGGTCCTTGCGACAATTCCACTGGCCATCTCTGGTCTTGAGCACTATGCTGACGGCGTGGGGACGATACGGAAGCTGGGGCACATTCGCGAGCACTTTCACTATCTTCGGACCGACCTAGAGGTGGAGCAAGTAATATTTATGAACACCTTGGAAACGTTGCTGTCAGATACTCTCGGACCACAAATCTGTAACCACCTGTTGACGCAATTGGGAGGTTCAAGCTGGTATGATTCTGATGTGGACCGTCGACTTCGTGAAGGACTGCAACGCTCTTACGATGTATTCTTCAAATCCGTACAGCGGATTGAGGAAGCCTTGCGGGACCTGATGGAAGCATTGCAGCTCGATGGAAACGGTAAGGTGAGTGATGAGTACGGCGTCTGTAGGAAGAAGCTTCTGTTCACCAGCTGATAATTCATAGGGCCCATTCTCCATGGAACGGAGATCCATCGCGGAAGGGCTGAAACGGCTGAAGTTTGGCCTGAGAATGAAGAAATACCAAGAACAACTGGACGTCGTCAAAGGCTGCAATGGTCGTCTCCTCAAGCTCGCGGCGCAGTCAAGTACTCTGAGCCGCCAGACTAGGCGCCCAGTGCGTGCCATCCCCCACTATCAGGATCTGCGAAACCATGCCGTGAGCATATTTGAGTCGTTGAGTGCGGGTCTGTCGAGATCTTGCAAAGAACAGCACAGGGTCAATCTGTGCATGAAGCCCTTTGCCGCACAAACTGATGACGAAGAATTGCAATTGGCCGACTCGCCGACATTCAAAGTGGTGTTCGAACATTGTGGCGCAGATCGACCAGCAGGATCAGCGGTATGGGACTTGGAGGAAACTGACATTCGAATGCTCAATCTTGCACCTCATCCAGGCAATGGGGTGCAGTCTCTGCAGCGGTTGGCGCAGACCCGCTCAGGCAAAGTGGCGAAGGCCCAACAATACAACAGTCCGCTGCATGAGATCAGCGACATCTGCACAGGCCTGAGCGGTCTGAAAGGCCTGCGGCAAGCAGCCTGTCTCGGGTACATGGCTGATATCCAGAACAACTTTCAGCTGAGCTTGTTCTGGCCAAATCGTCGCATGATTATTGGAGCGTCGCTGTCCGCGATCTCGCTTGCTGAGGTTCTGGATGGCCCACAACAGCTATGGGTGAGCGACTTGGACAAGCGGAATCTGGCTCTCTCGTTGGCGTCTGGAATGTTGACGCTATCAGGCACAGCTTGGCTCTCAAACGGGCAATGGGGCAAGCGAGACATCACAGTGTTTCGGCAACCGAGTGGAGTGCTTTTGAGTCGTCCGTTCGTGACGCAACAGCTTTATGGACCTTCGCGAGTATCGCAGGCATACTTCGAGACTTGCAGTCTGATTCGAGATGAGGCGACCTTTGCTCTAGGTGTATTGCTTATCGAGCTTTGCATGGGGCATACTCTGGATGATCTTCGAGCTCCCGAGGACCTCACTCCAGATGGATTGAAGCACAAGCTCTCGGACTTTTTGACAGCAGCTCGGCTGGTCGACGAAGTGTACGGAATAGCGGGAAGCCATTGGGGTGATGTCGTTCGTCGCTGTGTGCATTGTGAGTTTGATCAACGCAATGTCGGTCTTGGCAATGCGGACTTTCGACAGGCAGTGTATGAGAGAGTGGTCGCTGTACTGGAGAAGGATGTACAAGATGCTCAATCTTGGTGAGGTAGATGGAACAGGACATGAGTTGGTGAGATTGAAGTTGAAGAGCAGGAGATTGCTGGCCGGATCTTTCCGCCAAGACGAGCACACAGACCATGTCGGTGGCGTCACCGGGCTGCACCTCGGAACTCAAGCGAAAGTGCTTGATGAGCTTGGTAGAGCTTGATGTGAGACATACATTCCAGCATTCAATACTGAAGATACACTACTAATACTTCTTACACGATGGACAGTTGCTGATAATCAGGCTTCCGTTGATCGTTCATCGCCAAACAACGTGGGAAGATTGCGAAATGGCTCTTGTAGCTGAAAGAGTCATTGTGTGGAAGAGGCACTTCACTCCGGGAGCCCACGTTCATTGCTGCCGGTTCTGCAATCAATCTCATCGTCCAGCTGAAGGTCACAGCAACAGCAATCGGCTCCCAGTATAGACTTCGACACCTCTTTGGGGCCCCACGTGATTGCATTTTGAGTTTCAAACCTTCGACCCACCATCCTCAGCTAGCCGAGACCTCATCAAAACTCCACGCAACACTCTCTTTCTCCGCCCAACTTTGCCCTGTTCATCCGTCCGGACGCCGAAGCTGACCAAGTAGCTGACCGATTGCGGTCCTTCTCGACATTCAGTGCAGACCTCTCATGGACTTCGAGCCACTGTTCTTCTGCCTCCTACTCAAAGCCATTCGCTAAGTGAACTGGACTCCCACTGAAAAGATCGAAGGGACACAACACCGCAAATCGGGAAGAGACAAAGTGACAAGCCGGCACCATTTTGTGCCATCATGTCTCCTCGCTCCACTGACCGCGAGTCCACGGACGTTGCAGCTCTCGCCCTCCTCGGCAAGAAACAGGTCCTCGAACGCCGCTTCAGCTTCACCACTCTTCTCGGTTTTGCCATTTGCGAATTGATCACCTGGGAGACTGTTCTCGCATTGTTCAGCCAAGCCTTCCTGAACGGCGGACCTTCTGGCAATGTCTACGGCTTCATCATCGCCTGGTCGTCCACCGCATCCGTGTACACGGTCATCTCTGAGCTCGCATCCACGGCCCCGATTGCTGGCGGGCAGTACTATTGGGTGTACATGCTGGCTCCTCCGGAGTATAAAGTCGTTTCCAGTTACGTCACGGGCTGGCTGACGACTTTGGCCTGGATTGCGACAGTTGCGACTGAGACGTTATTTGGTGGCACAATTATTCAAGGCGTGCTGATTCTGGATCATCCGGGTTATGCTGAGAAGAGGTGGCACGGTACGCTCTTAACGTGGGCTGTGATAACCTTCTGCATGTTCATGAACATTGTGCTGCCACACTGGTTGCCCAAGTTCAATTTCGGAGTCATGATCTTTCACCTTTGCGGTTTTGTGGCGGTATTGGTGACCTTGTGGGTGATGACGCCTTCTTTGAAGTCGAATGAGTTCGTGTGGAGGACTTCGATGAACGAAGGTGGCTGGCCTACTCAAGGATTGTCGTATTGTGTAGGCTTCCTCGGCAATGTCGCAACATTTGTCGGAGCGGATGCGAGGTGAGTTTGAAGAGCGGACCGATGCTCTCAATTCTGATGCTTACATATCCACAGTGTGCACATGGCAGAGGAAGTCGCAAACGCGGCAACTGCGATACCCAGAGCGATCTTGGGCGCCATGCTCATCAATGGTCTTGTCGGATTCGTAATGTTGGTAAGTAGTGCTCGTTCGAGAGTAAGAGTGATCCTTCTAATCATTCTTCTAGGTCACAATTCTGTACTGCCTGGGCGATACGGACTCGGTCCTCAATACGAAGACGGGATTTCCGTTTATCCAGATCTTCCAGAACAGTGTCCGGAATGTTGGTGGAACGGTCGCCATGACGGCTATTGTCATCGCGGTGACCATTGCTTGCTCAAATGGCATTACGACAACCGCATCCAGAATGACCTGGTCTTTCGCCCGCGATCGTGGTCTGCCTTTCTCTCCCGCGCTATCGCGGTTGACGCTGAAGACGAAGATCCCGTGGATAGCGGTGCTGGCCGTAACAGGAATCGCTGCTCTGTTGACCCTCATCTACATCGGATCTGAAACAGCTTTCAACGATGTCGTATCACTCACCATCACGGGCTTCTATGGCAGCTACTTGGTGCCGGCAACGCTCCTACTGTACCACCGCATCAAAGGCAACATCGCGCCTCACGGCAGTGATCAAGAAGACCTCTCTTCTTCATCGGCGCGCGACCTGATTGAAGATGGCCGTATCGTCAAATCGCCCACGACCTCGGACGAAAGCACAGATGGCAGCACTGTTGTCGCCGAGACTCGTCTGGTTTGGGGTCCCTGGCACGTTCCTGGTGTCTGGGGAATCCTGAATAACTTGTACGCGTGCTGCTACATGACCTTTGTCATCTTCTGGAGTGTTTGGCCTCCGACGTACAAAGTCACGGCATCGACCATGAATTATTCGGTGGTGATAACGGGTGGAGTTCTGATCTTGAGCGCAGCTTACTTTTACGCGTATGCGAAGAAGCATTACAGGGGTCCGTTGATTGATGAGGAAATCGCTGCTCTGATGAGGATCCGATCTGTGGTGCCTGTCAGGACGTAGAGTTGCGCGGTGATGTCGGAGTAGAAGGGAGTGGGTCTTGGCAACAGTACACATACATGCTTTCCATAGCGCAAATGCAATGGCCGTATACTCCGATCCTAACTTCTTCCACAGATTGTCCGTTGTTATGTGCTTCGCGTCGCGTGCTTGCTGTTGACATCCGGTCATTGAACTTTGGTGCGTCGCTTAGTCAATATTCGATGGCGTCGACGATAGCCGTCTTCCACCTCTTCTCCACCCGCTTCCTCTGCTCTTCACATCAGCAGTCACATTTACCGCTTGAGACTTCATCCGTATGCCGCTTCTCTCCGCCCTCTCCCAACCTCTCCGACGCAACCGCGCCCTGAAAGCGAGCGCCCTCCATGAAGAGCTCGGCAGACACGCACTTGAGGTGGGCACTCGCAGGGCAGCACGCCCGGACCTCCACGAGCAGTCCATCGCCTGGAAAGAGCACGTTGAGATGGCAGCCATCCCGCTGTGGCGTGAAGAGCAGATACTTCGCTAAACGCGATTGATGAAGACGATGGCACCCAAGACGCCAGATCATGGGCTGGACTTCCTTGTCCGCTTGATGGCGATGCCGCCTGCAATCCATCGTACCGGCAGCACGGCGCGGCTGCTACGAACGGACAGTAGACGCGTAGCCGCCGGAAGCAGGAGCATCCAAATGATGATACACATGTGATACAGCAGCTTGGACACGCCGCTTTGTCGGAAGATATCGAGGTGAAGTGTCTTCCCTCTGAAGCTCTTACCGAGTGTAGGAACTTCGATATATCATTCTCCCACGACATGCTGCCCAGTGCCAGGAATGCGACATACCATCCCATGTACTGATACACCGACATAGACGCGAACGGTATACGACGGCCTTCCGACGACCGGGTGAGATTCTGGAAACAGGCATTTTCGGCTCGTCGCTCATTGACAACATTATGCCAAGTATCACGACATCGTCTCCCACGTGGAACATCGTGGCACACGTGCCTTCGCGAAGGCTCGGAATTCCCTAGCAGCAACTCAACATGCACATTTCCTCCCATTCTCGACGCATGTCCGCATTACTGCCCTGCCTGCCAAGTCGCCACTAGGCGATCAGAAGCACGAGCTCCTATCGCAGCGCCCGCATTGTCTTTGTACTCGCCCAAAACTCCTTTGCCAATGCCATCGATCACCCCTCGTCTTTCGGGGCAAGACAAAGCTACTGCTCTTCTCGTCATCTGGCTGAATTGCGCAAGATGAAGTTTTTCCAGACGCTTTGCCGATCGCGTCTTCGGTAGTGGCCAGCTCGTGCCAAACACGTGGGAGAAGCTCGTCTTATACATAAGAAATAAGTAGCCCTTGTTCTGGCTCAAGGTAGGTCTCGCATCATCCTTTCTTCGACATCTCCGCGGCTATGGCGTCGCATTCGGATAAATTGTCGAGCCAGGTCGCGCCTACGGCTGGGCTGAACGCAAAGGACGTTCAGATTGGCGCGGATTCTCTGCAAACTTCGACGCCCTCTTTGCGGTCGGAGGATCTCGTTCAAGGCGACTATGGAAGCGACAGCAATCATGTCTTCTCGGATCCAAAGGTTGCAGACTACTGGCGAGGCGTTTATGAGAACGCCAAGTATCAAGGTCGCCATCGATTTGATCCGACCTTGACATGGAGCGCGGACGAGGAGAAGAAGTTGAAGCGCAGAGTGGATTAATGGCTGTTCCTCATCGAGGGATGCATCACTGCTGTCATCGGTCTGCTCTCTTGGGGGCTCATGCCTGCTTGAATTAGTCAGACCAAAGGATGGGTTCGCGGAAAGAATGGCTGGTTCACTGAAAGAGAAGAGAAGATACTGGTCAATCGCTTGCTGCGCGATGATCCCTCCAAGGGCGACATGAACAACCGACAAGCTGTCACTCTCGACAGGCTGTGGACGTGCATCAAGGATTACGATCTCTGGGCCGTTGTACCTCGTCGGTCTGACGAATTACATTCCACCCAGCCCGCCGCAAAACTACCTGTCTTTCATCCTGCGACAAATGGGCTGGAGCACCTTCGAAGCTAACCTGCTCACAATCCCGTCGTAGTTCATGTTTGGCGTCAACCTGCTCATCATCTCATGGGTGTCTGAGAAGTTCAACGAGCGGGCTTTCATCTCTTCGCTGTCTAATATATGGATCTTTCCTGGGCTCGCGGCTATAGTGGCACTTGGCGCCTCGGCTTCGGACTGGGTACGATATGCTTTGCTGACCGGCTTGTTGTCGTATCCTTACTGCCATGCTATCGTCGTCTCGTGGAATAGCAGGAACTCGAACTCCGTTCGAACACGAGCGGTTTCTGCTGCGCTGTATAACACGTGAGTCTCACCTTCGCCTTCATCACTGACTACTGCCTTGCTGAACTATGAAACTCAGGTTCGTCCAATCTGGCAACATCATCGGCGTCAACATCTATCGAGAAAACGATCGGCCATACTACATCCGAGGCAACAGGATCCTGTTGGGTATCTGCTGCTTTAATATCGTCTTGCTGTGGTTTGTAAAGTACTACTACATCGTGAGGAACAAGAGAAGGGAAGCAGCTTGGTCGAAGTTGACTGGCGAAGAAAAGGTGGACTATGTCAGGAACACAAAGGATGAAGGTGCGAAGAGATTGGATTTCAGGTTCTCGCATTAATGTAAGGAAAGACCTTGTGCGGTATGGAAATAGATTGTACGAACACAATGTTATGATGATGACGTTCCGGATCGATCTCGTGGATCAGTCTATCGCACTGCGGTATTGCACTGCGATGATGCACTGCGCCATTGCACTGCGCCATTGCATTACGCTATTGTACTGCGCCATTGCACTGCAAATGATGCACTGCGGCATTGCACCGCGCTGTTGAACTGCGGTTTTGCACTGCAATGATGCACCGCAGCAGATTATTGCATTGCGCCTGGTGAGCTCAGCTAGCCCATGTTCGCCTACTCTCCATACTCTCCAGGGTGTACGATTCAAAGTCGATCTCTGTTCAAGACTTCCAACGATATCCTACTCGATTTGATGTACTTAGGTAGAGAAGACCTTCCTTTCACCCAGACTATTCTATGTATGATGATGCCCCTCCTCCCCACCAATTACCATCACCTTATGATCCTTATTCTTCCTCTCCGGATATTCATCGTAGAACCCCGGTAACGTAGTAAGTTGCGCATTGGGTCCAGGAATATAAGTATAATTCCTCACAGCTTCAGGCATTTGGTTCTCGTAAGCCCAGTCTCTTACGGCATCAAAATTGTGGCATTTGTGTTCGCGTTCAAAGTCGGGAAGAACCCAGCCTTCGCGGTCGATCCAGATTGAGGGAATGAAGGTTACGTCAGAGAGGCACATTAGTCGTTCGCGGAGGGAGTCGAGACAATGGTCTGAGAGGGGTGTCAGTTTGGATGGTGGGGACAAAGAAGAAATGGGGAGGAAAGTGACGGACTTGTGTGGGCAACATGGACTGCGTGAGATGCGTGCTCGCTGTTGTTTTCGAGGTACCATTCTCGATTGTACCAGAGAGCTATTCTGAGGGTGTCCTTGGAACTGCAGTCAGCGATGATCATGGTTTGGCTTTCGGCTTCGAGGAGCTCACCAAACAGTGTAGGTGATGCATCACATCCAGCGAGACAATGTATGATTCTTGTCCGACTACTTCTTCCGGCATGATAACATGGCGATTTTTATCGAAGCCATATTTGTCACCTTCTGAAACTGGGACCAGGAAGTGGCCAGCTTGGAAGTACAGAATCAGTATATGAAATCGATTGAACGTGGTAAAGATGACTCACAGTCTACTCCAAGAGCATCCCATCTTGCATCTACATCGCCTTCTGAAGGATGCTGAGTGTAAGGACTTGAGGTGTAGTTGAACGCGGGAAATGTCTCTGTATGGAATGATCTGCTGATCGTTCGGACTGGTGAGTCTTCTATTGCACATTAGCAAACGATGTCAGTTGGACAGAAATATTGCATCTGAGACGCACTTCCATACTGCATGTCCTCGCATGACCCAACTTCTACGTTGAAGAAACGATCATAGCTGCGAATAGCCAGCGCTGTCATCACGCTTGCGAGCACAGCAACTACGACATCTCGCTTCGCGCCCCGGGCTGCAAGCAATATTCGACTGATGATCGAGGCATGCGAGCCTGGAGAGCGCCTTCGTTGTGATTTCTCCTCAGATATGAATGGGACAGACTCCAAGTCAGATTGAGAGCTGGTGTCGTGGTCAGTATAAGCCATGGTGTGGGTGGTCTGGATCAAGAGGTCAATGAGCTGTGAGTGGTTATACAGCACGACGTCAGCTATCAAGGGGAGCTCCAGGAACGGTGCCAGTCTGCCTGTCACTTGGTAGACGTAGTCAATGCGGCTAAACTAGAGTGTCTTGTGGTATGCAGCTAAGCTGGAGTGCCTTCTAGCAAGCCCAGGGCCCAGGTGTTAGTACTGGTCAAGCATGTGCCGACGGCCATGTGTAACACAGCAAGCATATCGGCCACGATATTATGTTTTTCATGCGACTGGTATGCTGCAGGTAATTCATACAGTACGGAGGACATGTTGAAATGCCGGCTGAGAGCACGATCAGTGCTATGGATGCGGCGGATCGGCTATTGCACAATGTCGGTATACACAACTGTCGAAGACACGAAGAGCCAATAGCGCTCTTTCGTCAAGTCTGCATTAGTGATGTCTCTTCCTCGAGCCTGGAAGCTTCTAGTTCTAGCAATTTGCCGGGATATCCGGATATGGCATGCAAATGCTCAAGACGTAATATGTCCTAGTCATGATGAGCGAGGGCAGTGCAGTATACCCCGCGATTTGCCCCTCATCACCTGCGACGTGCTGTGTCCGCTCTATCGCCGCGGTTTCGTTGATCACGAAGCGTCGGTGAAGCGCTTGCTGAGAATGTCTCACATCGGTCTCGGGTAATTCGTGGACAAGCGGACGATCGATAACGCAAGCCTCGTGTGTCTGTCGACTTACTGTGCAACAAGAATGCGAGCCCAAACACCGAAGGAAGCAATTGCAGTCGAGTTGTACCGTCTGTGAGTTTAGATTGAATGTCTAGGAGTGCCAAGCATATCAGCCAAGCAAAAGGGAATACTGCATAGCATTAATAGCAGTCCGACGACGCAGGAACTTTGTCCAATGGCGTTAGCGTTACCTGGGCCTTTATCTTCATGCATAGCTAGTGCACCTCGTTGCACTGGTTGCCGGATTCTGAGCGTCGGCACTTGCTAGTAGCTGAAGCCACCAATGAAGATTGGTCGTGACCAGCTAACAGTCAACGTCACTTCTGCATCGGCCGTACATGCTGCAAGATCTCTGTAGCAGCGGCGAGCTTGAAGTATCGATAGCGTACACCGCTGCAGCTTTCACGATTAGGAGCAGTTGAGCCATGGCCATGTTAGTCGAGTAAGATCACGTCATCACGCCTTCCATCGTCTCGTCATCCAGATTCGCATCATTTCGGGGGCATATGAGGGATTGTGACGCTTTTCACCCAGTTAAGACTGGGGATCGAGACTGACACTCTCGGAGCCATTTCTCCGCGAAAGGCAATGTCGAATCAATCGAAGAGCCAAAGGACTGGACATGAGACAGTCTAGAACAAGGCCGCCAGTGACATTTCCCCACCAAGAGCATACCCGTATTGCTGCAATACATCCGAGGCTTACATATGCTGTACGATCCATTGTTCATCCGAGTCGACTGCGCCCATCTGAGACCGCTCTAGTGTGGATCCACGCCTGACTTGACTCAGAAGCGGTAAGCACCATAACTCTTGCTGATAGCCTGCATAAGTCTATGCCACTGACCGCAGTCCGCAGTGTATGTGACAGACTAGTCCAATACCAAGCTCGAAGAGGCAGGTTGCTGTGTCCCAGTCCATTCACTTGTCAGCGCTAGTCTTGCCCACGAAAAGGAAGCCGAGCGGTCGCGACCAAGACATTGGGACTTAAAAGAAGCGAGCTTCCTCCTCAGATTCTCCAACGGATTCACATCAGACCTTAAAACACTCATCTCTGCAAGACACCCAAAGACAACCGTTGAGCTCTCCACCGCCAAAATGAGGAGCCCTTTGACCATTGCTGTCGCAGCACTCGCGACTGTTGCCGTGGCCTTCCCAACTGGTACGTACTGAGTGGAATACTTCTGAGCATTGTTTCGACTTGCGATCAGCGGTATTACTCATTGAACGGTATGCTAATGAACACATCGCAGGTGACTTGCTGCTTAGGGAACCGGCTGGTCTGGAGACGCGCAGCGAGAATCTTCCTCGTGAGGCTCAATACAAGCGCAGCGAGAGCTCACCAAGGTGGGCCCAAGAGAGACCCCCACGGGAAGCGCAGTACAAGCGTAGCGAGAACTCAGCAAGATATGCCCAAGAGAGACCC
>PNEN01000558.1:28828-101926 GCA_002933655.1 Cercospora berteroae | reverse complement strand
AATCACATGACTGTGTCATGTGCCATAGCAGTCCATGGCACGACGTGCCATTACAACACTAGTCTTGCTGGAAGGAGAATATCAATGACTGAACGGCGCCGCACTTGCAAGCAGAAATCTCAATGCTCATGGCACTCGCGGCGACTGCGACAAATTTCTCGTACCCCAATGTACGGTCTCATGCTTTATTCGAACTTCCCACGATCTGCATAGTGCAGAGACACCCATCGACATCTCCTAGGTATTTCCCGAGAAAAGGCTTTTGTGATGGCAGGCAAGCATGCCGTGTGAGCACTTCGAATGGTACCACCAGGAGTTTGGTCGGGGCATACGTTGTTTCGAGAGTTTGAGACTATCGTCAGGATGGAAGAGTGACTCCTTCGTCCGAACTCCTGGTGGTACCATTCGGAGTGCTCACACGGCATGTTTGCCAGCCTTTCCAGATCTTTTGCAGACGTCGCCGCCCACTAGACCATGGCCGTGGAAATGTCTGGACAGAGTTGGCCGAAATGCTGCACGAAGCAAACGCAGAGCGACTAAGTCGCCTGATCTCGAATACATCGCGCCGCCACCTGCGAACCGGACGTGATTTCGGAGTCTGCTAATCGTTGACACGGGCAGACCTGCGCATGAATATGCCTTCCATAATTTTGGACTGTCGATATTCGAGGTTCCTGGAGTGATGGAAGACGTTTCCGAGCTGGTGAGCACAGTATGCTGCCGATATCTGACGTTCTGTAGGCGCACGCGAACTTTGATCTTGCTTCGTCTGCTCCCGAAAGTCAACGACAACGATGAGCCAGTGAAACGACTTGCAGAGGGTCGAAGGGCTGGCCTTCTAAAACCTGTAGGCTATGTGTGTGGCGCGATGGAGCCCAGAATTTGATGATGGAAGCACTGATGAGGAAGCAGGCGGCGGAATATGTTGCAGCTAAGGCCTGAGGCACCAAACAGGCTTGGCATCGGCAACAGATTCCTGCACTTTCGTACTTCCCCGAACAGCATTCAATCCAATGACTTCCGTCGCCTCACTCCTGCACTTGAACAAGAGAGCCTCTCAGTAGAACGTACAGCCTCGACCGTTGCTGAAAGCGTGCATACGGACCTCCAGGCCTCGTTGGCTCCTTCAGAAGCCGGCTAGATGCTCACAGTATCGTGTGTAGCATTCTACGAATGCTTGCGTGCATTTGGCATATTTTGATTGCAACGGCTTATGAGATGGCCCAGTAGGTCAAGCTGCTTTCGGCCTACGACCCACTGGACGCGTTCATGGAGTGGACACTGCCCGGTTTCATAAAGACTGAATGATTACTATTCACTGCTTTCCGGACCGGCTTGCTTCTCGACTCCGAGAAACTGTCTAGCAGTTACTCTGACTGGCACCGCTAAGCATGACCACGTGCAGTTTTATGAACATTTGGGTTCGTCCAGCGTTTGTCATATAGACGTCTCAACCCGGGTGCACAGCTGACCTGGCCGGCGTGAAGACCTCGTACAAATCCGCACAGTTGCAGCCGAACTGGACTCCATCTTAGCCCGTTGGCCCGAGGACCTTGCGAGTTTGGCCATTACCAGGGACTAAAGCTGCACATGGTCCCTATCCGGCCCCAAGACTGTTCACAGCATGAATCCATCAATGCGCTCACTTGGACAGCATCCGAAATGAACGACATTTACTTTGCTATGAACTTGCCTCTCAGGCTGTGCCATTGGGATGCCTGAACACGCTCAAACATAACGGTATGGTGCGGCACGAATCCCGAAGCAATAAGTCCTGTACCCACTTCATGCATCATATGAATACACGAAACTTGGCTGCCATCAGTCTAGTGTTCAAGACACGCAGAACCAAACATCGACGTTCTGTCAATTGCTGGCACAGCATAGAGAACCGTGTGGATGTGTGACGCGATTCTCTATTTCGGACCTCTGGTGAGCGAGTTGCCATCGCGAAATTCGCATACAAAATGCTCCCTTCCTCCCCACAAAGTTCGGAATCAAACCTCAAACTGCAATCAATACGTTCATTCCACCCGAGATGACGAACGCGAAGACACTCCAGCAGCGATATGAGCAAGAGCGCGCCAAGCGTCTTCGATCCGACGGAACTGCACAATATATCGACGCGAGGAGCAAAGAAGTCGAAGGCCTTGCCAAAGATCCATGGGTGGACCACAAAGACCCTCGCATTCAGAATCCGCCTCTCAAGGATGGAAGCAAGATCAAATTTCTCATCGCTGGCTGTGGTCATCATGGTCTCTTATCGGCAGCCCGTCTGATCGATGCTGGTTTCAGCAACAACGATATTGTGAATGTCGATAATGCTGGTGGCTTTGGCGGCACGTGGTATGTCGTCCATATCACCTCGCATCGATTATTTATATTTGTGGATTTTGACGACAGCTAATCTAGGTACTGGAACCGTTATCCTGGACTCATGTGCGACGTGGAAGGCTACTGCTATTTGCCACTCCTTGAAGAGACAGGGTACATTCCAAAGCATAGATTCCCCTATGGCGCTGAGATCCGTGAACAAAACGAGCGAGCTGCCAAGCATCATGCCCTGCAAGCACAATTCTGCACCCGGGTCGATTCCTATGTTTGGGATGCACTTCGAGGTCATTGGAACGTGGAGATGACACGCAGAATCGAGGAACATGAAAAGCTGTTCACTGTTCACGCTCAATTCGTGATTCTTGCAGGCGGTGTGCTCCATATTCCCAAGCTCCCCAATCTCCCAGGGCTCCAAGAATTTCGAGCGAACAAGCACATCTTCCACACGGCACGCTGGGACTACGACTACACTGGTGGCCGCCAGGAGCATCTAGACATGGTCAATCTTAAGGACAAGACAATTGCTATTTTAGGCACAGGCGCGACAGCTGTGCAGGCAGTTCCCGCGCTAGCCAAGTGGGCCAAGCACCTCTACGTCGTGCAGAGAACACCTTCCTATTGCGGAGTGCGGAGTCAAACCGAGACTGATGCGGCAATGATGGAGCAACTCTCCCAAAAGGGCTGGCAGAAGAAGCGACGAACGAACCTCGCCGCCTACATGGCCAACAGCGGCGATGAGTACGGCCCTGACCTTGTCAATGATGGCTGGACGCATACTCCAGCTGGAGCAGGACTCTTGGGGTCCAAAGGCAGCATCATTGAAGCGAAGGATATCAACGTCCACATAGATCGCTACTTCGAGCTGGACAAGGAGCGCACGGCTCTTGTACGGCAACGGGTTGACGACATTGTCAAGAACAAGACCACAGCGGAACAGTTGAAGCCGTGGTACAACAGTTGGTGCAAGCGTCCTACTTTCAATGACGACTACCTCGAAGCTTTCAACAAGTTCAATGCGACTCTCATTGATACGAATGGGAAAGGTCTTGACTCATTCACTCCCAACGGGCATCTCTTTTGATGGAAAAGAATACGAGATCGACGCACTCGTGCTCGCAACAGGATTCACTCCAACCACGTTTGAGGCTTCGTCTCCTGCAAGTGGTCTGGGTGCGACTATCCTCGGCGTCAACGGCTTGAACATGAACGACAAGTGGAATAGCATGCAGGACCCGCCTCTCTGGGGTCTCACGAAGTCCGAATTTCCTAACATGTTTGGTTGGTACGAAACAGGAAGCGGAGTATCTTACAATTTGACGGGAATATACGATGCTACATCGCAGCATGTAGCACATATTCTTGCCAAAGCCAACGAGAACACAAACCCCGGCGACAAAGTTGTTATTGAGTCCACCAAAGAGGCGGAGAAGCAGTGGGGCAACGAGGTTGCGAAGAGAGCCAATTTCTTTGCACTTCTGCCGACGTGCACTCCGAGCTATTTCACTTCGGAAGGCAAGTATAGTGTTAAGAGACTGAGCCCTGAAGAGGAGAGCCGGATGGCAAGATTGGTTGCGTGGGGAGGTGGACCGGTCGAGTGGCAGGAGATATTGGAGGCTTACCAGGAGAAAGGGAATCTTGAAGGACTTCGCGTTACGGCGACGGCGTAGTTGGCTTGTTGCGAATCTCTGGCCGTGAAGACCAGCTTTTAAGAGATGCGCCGCAGATGAAGGGATTCGAGCACACAATGTACTGTCGACCTTCGTACTGCTGCGTGTACCAAACACTCCTTCTCTTCAAGTTGCAAAGACCTGGTAACTAAAAAAACGAGCTCATTCGCGGAACGGAGAAACCCTTGCTCAACAGTGCTACTGGACAGCCATTCGGCCGGGGTCCGTCCGCTAAATGCATAGTCCTGCCGTAAGACATGCTGTAGTCACGCTGACATGATACGAGAATGTGCCGTGACCGAGCCAGCAACATATACAAGCACATGCAGCCAAGTCGAGTGACAAACTTACTTTTGACTTCACAGCTTATGCATCTAGTGCAGCGACCGCTGCCATGGATTCAGACGATTCGGCTGTCGAACATCGCGTTTCAACTGCAATGAACACATTGGCAATCCTCGGATGCGGTGGGAATGACCCGTCTGTTTTTGATCTCAGTCCGGAATATTGTCCTGACATGTGTAGGTGCCCTCGGAACCTCGATACTTCTTGGTCTACTCTCGCAGTCCTCGATGAGCAAGGTGGCAGAGTCCCATGAATCCAGTATCCCATCGCACTTTGTAGCATGCGTCCGGTACGAGAGTTTCTAAGCAAATAGTCGCTCCTTCTGCCTCCTCATGGCTGACGGTAGCAGTCGTCAGGCAGCCGCGAATGCAATCAAACTGAAAGCCGCAGAAGCAGGCCTTTTCGACCCGTCAAAGATAGACATCAAAATTCGCAACAATGTCGAAGGGGTCGTAGGAGCTGATGTTGTCGTTCTGGCCGTTCAACCACACCTGCTGGATCAGCTCATTCGAGAACCAGGCATGAGGTCGGCGCTCAGTGGCAAGATCATCGTAAGCGTCATGGCAGGTGTGACAGTGCAACAAGTACGCTCAAAGCTGGAGCAAGATTCGGGGTCACAAGATACCAGCGGAGAGTACTCGATCGTCAGAGTGATGCCTAATATCAATTGCTTCGTCAGGCAATCGACCACGGTGATCGAGAGAGGTTCTGTTGAAGATGATGTTCTACAAATAGTCAGCGGTTTGTTCGATTGCGTAGGCAGAGTCTTCTTCACAGAGCCAAACACCATGGATGCCTGCACGGTATTATGCGGTTCGACTCCAGCGTTCTTCGCCGTCATCTTGGAGGGGTTGGTGGAAGGAGCCATTGCGACTGGGTTGAAGCCGGACGATGCGTTGCAGATAGTTTCTCACACAATGACGGGTACTGCGTCTCTGGTGCAAGAAGAATGGTCGACGAGAGCTGTGCGGCACGGAGTGACTTCTCCAGGAGGATCCAGTATTCAGGGAGTATTGGCATTGGAAGAAGATAGGGTGAGGTGGACTTTTGCCAAGGCTTTGAGGGTGGCGGCGTCCGGGGCAGAAAGCTGGGCTCTCAGGAGGTCGTGAGTGATCTTGGTCATGGCAATTGATGTACTTACCCAGTCGCTCTCCTACATTTTGATGCCCGTAATTAGGGCCGGCGAAGATTGGATCTTTCTGTTCAGTCTCAGCTCGTCTTTCTATCTGAATGACCTACACAACACTGGTGGAGGAAATCTTTCGAAGTACCGGGTTCTTGAAGATGATAGGCTCTCGAATGATTCATCATCAGGATGTTGATATGTTTCTTGTCCATGGCAGTGAGTGGACGGAACGGATACTGCCAAGCGGAGTGCCAAGACTCGAACCCTTAGCGTGCCATCGTATGCGACGCAGACATGATCACACCTTGCGCGTCCATCATACCAGTTTTCCGAGCACCGGGCACAGGAAGACAGACCTCATCTCATCAAAGTACGTCCGCTTTCTTCACTTCCATCTTCATATCTGCCCCAGTGGTGGCTATACCACGATGGCAGGCATGTCCGCCGCCTCGTGTCGCTGCGCGCTGGCCGAATGACAGCCTTATCTTTTGCTTGATCATGCACTAGGCGTGATACACTTGCGTTGCTGCTGACATGAGATACAGAACAGACACACGCCCACCTGGCGCGAAGCAGATATCGTAGCGCTGCCGCCAGACGTACAGCGCATCGTATAGTCGCCCACGATGCCTGCGATGTTGGACGACCCGACTTCTCCAGCGATCTACAGAGTCTCAGGCCAGCCGCCGTTTCCCGAGCCATATGGCCCGCTTCCCTACGAGATCACACCGAAGCAGGTCACACTTCGTGATAGAACCACAATCGCCACGATCGTCCCATTCTCATCGCCCGGGCAAGTGCCGCCCCATTTGACTGCGTATCTATGCGAGCTTCTGAACCGCGAAATTGAAAAGGGTGACACGTACCCGATGATGGACGGGCTGGCACTATCTGCTTTTGCACCATACTGGTTCGCGAACTTTGGAGCAATCATGGTGATGGGAGACATCTCGTCGCCAGAGGAGATCACACGAATGGAAGAGCGAGGCGTAGACTGGGCGAAGCTCTGCTTAGGCAGTTTCTACGTCAAGCCAAACTATCCAGGCCGCAGCAGTCACGTCTGCAATGGCGGATTCTTGGTGACAGACGCAGCTCGCAATCGTGGTGTCGGTAGGCTCATGGGTGAAGTCTACCTCGAGTGGGCTCCGAAGCTCGGCTACACTTACT
Source organism: Cercospora berteroae (assembly GCA_002933655.1). Lineage (NCBI taxonomy): Eukaryota > Fungi > Ascomycota > Dothideomycetes > Mycosphaerellales > Mycosphaerellaceae > Cercospora > Cercospora berteroae. The sequence continues at coordinate 95,287 of PNEN01000558.1, read as the reverse complement.
CTGTCTTCAATCTGGTATATGAGACGAATGTCGCATCTCTTCGCATATGGGACGCTCTCGGATTCAAGCGAATTGGTCGAGTCAAAGGATGCGGCAACCTCAAGAGCTATCCGGATGCCATGATTGATGCAATCATCTTCGGTCGGGAGCTCGGGGGAGAAAATGAGGAGTATCAGAGCGAAGAGCGTTTCGACAAGATTCGATACTACCTGAAGTCAGGCGCATACCCAGCAGGCTCTGATCGCGCTGAGAAGTCTCGTTTGCGATCAGCAGCTACACATTACAGGTTGATACCAGGCGCTAATGGCGAAGACGACAAACTCATGTTGAAAGGCAAGGAGGTAGTTTCTGATCCGCACAAACAGTACGAGATTGCACGCGCGATGCATGCTCAAACACATGGTGGCATCAACAAGACTACAGCTGGTATTGCCGAGAAGTATCACTGGGTGCGCATCAAGGAGACCGTTAGCGCCGCCATCCGTAACTGCACCGAATGCAAGGAATCCTCTGGACCAAAGAATCCTGGTATCATGCCGCCGACTACGGGCCGTCGAGGTCCAGTGCCTGGTAGCACGAAGTCTTCGTCCAGCTCGTCACGCCAGGTGGTGACTGCCAGTCCCGACTCACCAATGGCGAATGCGATCGTAGGAGCATCGTCAGCCCAAACGGGACGAGCAGAGCAAAGCCTAAGTCGTTCCCACTCTGACGACCAACAACTCTCCCAGCAGCTTGGTCAAAATCTCCTCCAACAATCGGCCCCGACTGCACGCATGGGCGGAATTGGTGATTACCACGACGGCGCTCATACCAACTATGGAGACATTGGACCCGTTGATCCTCAACTGATGTGGCAAACCGGTTCGGATGATACACACATGCAACTCGATGGCGATGACAAGACTGGTGTTGCAGAGGACGAAGACTCTCGATTGAGAGAAGTTCTAGGGGCCCATGCCATGGCTGGAGAGATCTCATCGTTTCTTGGCGAGGACCCACAGCGTCAGTCGGGTCGTTAGGACCAGCACGAATTGGACGCGCTTTGGCGGAAATATTTGCTTGAGAAATGCAACGATTTAGGCATTCGCTTCGAAAAGCTATCAATTCGGCCCTCGTGACGGTGTTGGACGAAGGTATGGGCCACCTGACGTCTTTACACAGCTCGCAGGCCGGAGCACGAGAAGTTGTCCGATTACGATCCGTCTGCATATGAAAAATATGTCAGAGTATGCAGAGTTGGAACGCGAGTTGGTAAACGTTGCGTGTCCTCGGCGAAACAGCGATGCCCGCAGCGAAGCTCAGAAAAGGTGCAAGAACGAGTATTGAGATCATGATCAACGAGCTACCTGTACTTCAGTTGCGCATGTGTTTGCATGGTATCAGCAACTAATCACAAGCACAATTTCGCCGTCAGAAGGCGCGTCCTCTCATTTACTAAAGCAGGTAGCATTCACTTAGAGTCGTGAGTTCACATGCTTCGCGTACGGCTCATTTCTGCGCACAGATACGAGCAGCTCACTTGCAGAATGCTTGTGGCTTCGAATCTCGGGGAGTTCCTCCATGAACACAACAGCAACACAGTCAAACATTGATTGACTAATCCAGCAAGGTCTGACACAGGATCCAAGATGGCGGACAGAGAAGATATTACAGTGCCGGAAAACGAGCGCACCAGGTAGGATCCTAGTAAAAGCGTCATTGCACACGCATTCCACTGACGACTGGCCAGAATCGAAGGCGACATTGTCGCCATCGAGGTGGGCGACACAACCAAGGAGATCTTCCACGTACACAAAAAGCTGCTGATGACGCGCTCGGCATACTTCAAGAAAGCTCTCCAATACGCAGGATCGGCTTTCAGCAGACTGAAAGTTGCAAATGTCGAAATTGCGACATTCGATCTCTATGTGCAGTACATCTACACTGGTCGTCTACCATACAAGACGATCGACGAAAGCTTTGGGACAATGGTCGACCTCTATCTTGCAGCTGGACGTTTGGAAGATTTTGACACTATGAACGCTGCCATTGATGCCATGCTGGTGTTTCACACTGCAGAGGAGACATTCGTGCCAAATTCGTCAATCATCCAAAAAGTGTATAAGGCGACCGAACCAGGATCAGAGATCCGGCGTCTTTTCGTGGACATGCACTTGTGGAGTGAAGATCCAGACCTGATCGACGAGGCGGACGATGACCCTCGGGACTTCTTGGTGGACTTTTCCAAGGCTGCATTAAAGCAACTCAAGGCGAAGTCTGGGGACGAGGAAGTGGCGAGCTACGAGACAGCGAGCTGTTGCAACTACCACGAACACAGCAATGGCGCCAAATGCAACAATCGGAAACGCAAGCGGGACGACTCAGACGACGCGGCAAGTGAAGACGAGGAGGCTCGGGCAGATTCCCTGAGCCCAGCTTAAACAGTGAAGAAAATGCAAAAACAGGTCGAGGACATGCGGGAATCACTTGCAGCTTCTCCTCTTCCCAAGATGCACATGAGCAGATGGGCATCTTCGCGGAGCAAGCATTCTTGGTCTCGACATCTACGACAAAAGGAGCCTCATAAACAGTGTGGCCAAAGTGGAGCTTTCTGCAAGTCTTCGAGCCCAAATGCGGTTTGCTCTCTCGCCATCCTTACATGGTCACCAAAAGCATATTGCCTTTCTTGTAGTATAGAATATGATCTACGAAAATGCAACGGCTGGTCTCTCAAACTTCTCTCCTCCAAGCACAAGACTTCACTTGAACGCCACGAAGTTTGCTGCGTACGTCATTTCTACAGGTGCATATGCGTCAGCTGCTGGCATTCTTGAGCTCTCCAAGCAGAATCGCAACTGAAGCGTTAAATCGTTGTACGAACGAGTTCCACCCCGGCTACTTCACAATGAAGTACGTCTAGTCGACTGCAACATGTGCATTTGCATGAGCCACATTGATGAACATGATGGGCATCGGGAGACTAGTGGGGATTTGTCCCAAGCAGCTTTTCCCAAGTTTGGGTATGCACGAACGAGTATTCATGTGTTGGGCCATCTTCTTCGAAAGGTTAGGGCATTGGTGCTCCAAGGGTTTGTGGCTCACTTCAGCTCGCTCTATTTCACATGACACTTCCATGCAGCTGCACTTAGCATTTGTTTGTTTTCTTGCTTCATCTTTCCCCCAAGGAGACTCGAGCACATCAATCACGGCGCATGACCATGGCGGCCGGTGACCGTATCATCGTGCCTCGCGACGATAATGCAAAGTATGTATCACAAGCTGTACGAGCTTTCGAACCTCATTGACATCGTCCTAGGCTTGAGAACAGCATCATCACATTATACATTGGCGCAGAACGTGCCCGCTATACCGTCCACGGCAAGGTTCTCGCGCAGAGATCTTATGGCCAATTCGATGAATCGATCGTGCTCGTATCGGCAAACGAGCGTTACATTAATTTGCCAAATGTAACACGATCGATCTGCGAGCTCTATCTGCATTTCGTCCACCTCGGAAACATACCTTTATGGCAGGATAAGGCCACGACTGAAGAACAAAACGACCTGAGAGAAGAAGTTGCTGTCACCTTGGTCGAGCTCTACCGCGTGGGAAAAATGCTTTCAGACAAGCACACCATGGACAAAGCAGTCAGCGGCATCATCGAGGTCTTCAATGGATTTGATCGCCCAATGCTAGCTGTCATGCCAGGAGCCGCCTGCATCACGAGAGTGTATGATACCACAGAGCCAGGCTCGAGACTGAGGCTGCTCATGGTCAACATGTACGTGCGGAAGGCTTGCTGGGCAGAGAAGATCGATCGCTTGCCTCGGCCCTTCTTGGCTGATCTCGCCAGCGCTGCGCTGAGAAGGGTGGATGATTTTGAGAAAGGCGATCTTCGATTCAAGCCTGCTTTGGTCCAGTGCATGTACCACGAGCATGCAATTGGGGAGCGCTGTCCAAGCCGCACGACTCGGAAGCGCAAGCATTCTGGAGCTATCGATCATTCGTCAGTAGTTGTTGATCTCGATGAGGAACCTCACATTGAGGTGGCAAGTCCTCGCAGTGCGGCTGGCGAAGCACTGGACTCAGGAGTGGCATTGCCCGGCACTGGCGTGCTGTCAGGCTATAAAACCGGAAGTCCGACTCCATCACGACAGCATCGCGGAGTGGCAGACAGACAGGCCTCAACATCTCATAGTGACCCATGGGGCGTTGGAGCATCTAGCGCACTGTCTGAAGATGGTTCGGTACCTGGAGAGCAACCTGGTCTGTTCGTGCCTGCCCGCAGGAATATGTCCGTGTGAGTTGGAAGATCGGCTGTATCGCAGGGAGCAGGGAGCAGGGAGATGGGCGAAATATATGCATCGATCACCTCGATGACTCTTGGACTTCTTTGGCAACCCCACCATGCCATAGTCTTGAGACTGCATCTGAGCTGGCCCGTGGCACTACCGAGGCCGATTCTGAGGCGACGAATGAAGCTGTGGTTTCAGCAGGGGAGTTGATGATTACGCATTGCGAAGCCTGCCCGTAGAGCGCATTTCTACACTCTGGATACTCCTCTGGTGCGCTTTGAATGACCAGAACCGGGGCATTTAGTCTTGAGTTGCGATCTTGAGCTTTGACAATACACAAATTGCTCCTTCCAGATTCATTCGGCCTCGGCGCCATCTTCGTTGGTCACGCTCCGAATATCGTATTCCTTGAGACATTGCAGCTTGCCACTCGTTTTGCATTGCCCAGTCAACGATGTCGTGGGACCTTATTGGTGTTTACGTGGAGTTGTTCCGAAGCAAGTAACTGTGAGGAAGTAGTTCGCTGAACGCCAGTGCGTCAAATTTCGAGTGAGGATTTGAATGAGCAGCATCAAACTCATCTTGCGCGTCACGAACACGTCTCCTCGCCGTTCATTGACGGCATCCCAATGCGATAACACAACATGGCGCTCTGTGGGTATTCATGATGAAAAAAAGCCACAGCTTATCTTACTGACGAATACATACAGCAGCGCGCCTTTTGACCTTGCGGCGATCTCCAATCCTGCTCAAATTACCCCCATACCTTTCAGCCATATGCATCCTGGTCGGCATAGTATGGGTCTTGCTTCTTCCGCTGAACGACTACTCGCGACAAACGTACATTTCCGAAAACGCGATCTTACCTGGACAGGTTCACACGTACTTCGGCGGCAGCGAACACAACATCTTCCGCGCATATCGACAGGAAGTTTACAATCTTGGTCAAAAGAGCAGAGAAGAGCGATTGGCAGGCATAGAACAGATCATTAAAGAGATAAAGCTCAAGAGCGCGACACAGGAATATGCATTCGAGGTCGCGGGCGAGAAAATCGAGGGCAGGAATGTATATGGGTTGCTTCAAGGGCCGAGGGCAGATGCCACGGAAGCAATGGTTCTGATCGCAGCTTGGAAGAACTTCGAAGGAGAGCTCAACTATTCCGGTGTTGCGTTAGCATTGACTCTGGCACGATACTTCAAGCGATGGAGCATCTGGTCCAAGGACATCATTCTGCTCATACCCGAGGACAGCACATACGGGTCCGAAGCATGGGTCAGTGCATACCACAGCACAGGCACAACCCCCACATCGAGCCGGAACGTCAGCGATCTGTCCATCAAGGCCGGTGCACTCCAGGGAGCTATTGCGCTGGACTATCCTGTCGGACCTTGGGGGAAGCGTTTCGAGAAGTTGGATGTGCTGTATGATGGCATCAATGGCGCCCTGCCCAATCTCGATCTCATCAACACAGCAGTTCAGATCGCGTCGGGTCACATGGGCATGGGATGCTCTCTACATGGCTTCACGAAGCACTCTGACAAATATCCGGACCGACTCCGCACGATTGCATGTGGCATCCTATCTCAAGCTCAAGGCGTAGCCACTGGTCCTCACTCTGCATTCATGCCATACCACGTCGATGCCATCACTCTCAAGACAGTCGGAGATGGCTGGCACGATGAGATGAGTCTGGGACGCGTGACCGAGAGTATCTTCAGAAGTATCAACAACCTGCTGGAGCACCTGCATCAGAGTTTCTTCTTCTACATCCTGCTCAACACGCACAGATTTGTGAGCATTGGCAGCTATCTCCCAGCGGCTATGTTGGTTGCTGGCAGCTTCACGATCAACGCTCTTGCGCTCTGGATCTTGAGCGGGAAAGGGCCTGTTGAGAAGCCTGGGAAGCTGGAAAGTGGGGGCAGTAAGAAGCCGAAGGGCGAGAAGATGGTCAGAATCAAGGAGGGTGACAGAGTGGCAGTCGTCGCGAAGGAAGAGCTGCAAAGTGTCGAAAGGAAGATGTTCCTCCCCGCTGTCGTGGTTCTGGCAGTCCATCTTATCAGTCTGGTACCACTTTATTTACTCACGCATACGAGTAAAGCAGTAAGTGCAAGAAAATCGATTGAGCGCAAGTCCACAGCTGACATCGTTGCAGAACTTGCCGTATGTGTTTGGTATTGTGACAACGAGCAGCTACATACTGCCCGCCTACGTCTCGATCCTGCTGGTGCGATACCTCAAAGCGACATCACAACAGTTGCAGACGATGCAAGCATTTTCGCTACTCTTCCTCGGGGCAACATTTTCGACCTGGGCCACGCTGAACTTTTCATTAGCTTTGACAGTGGGCCTGTTGGCATGCCCGCTTGGGTTTGTGCGTCCATTGCCCTTGAGATCAACCAGCAGTGACAAACAGCGCACTCTTGCTATCGCGCTGAGCATTCCCTCTCTCTTGCTATGGCTGGCGCTCTCCCCTGCGACTGCTGTCTATGCCTTCAGCTGGTTTGTCAAGATGGACGTCAGCGCGGTACTATTTGAGATTGCCAAAGGCTGGGCTGCGCAAGGCGTATGGAGCTGCCTTGTGCTGTGGTGCGTCTGGTGGCCTGGGTGGACGTTGGCCGGAGTTGTGCTAGTCAGCGGTGCTGTGACCACCAAGCGATAGCATTGCAGAACATCGAAATGCAGCAATTTCATGATGAAGAGGGACGCGTAGCAGAATGGCGGAAATGTGGCAGTCGCGACTCAGTGAGACGCGATCTGGGAAGGCACGCGCGTCGTCGCCTGCGCCCTCATGCCAACGTCACGTCAAGTCTTACAACCTCAACTTGACCTCCACCCAGCAACACTCCAGCCCTGCCAAACCGATACATTGTCGTTCATACAGGTCGCTGACCGGAATCTGTCACCATGGGCGCCACCAAAGAGGTCAAGGAGAAGAAATTGACTCCCGATGAGTCCTCCAAACTTATCCTCAACTACCTGCGCAAGACCAATCGCCCGTACTCGGCCACAGATATCAGCACCAATCTCAACAACAAAGTCACCAAGGCCGCCGCCACGAAGCTGCTGAAAGACATGCATGAGCGAAATGAGATCGATGGCAAAGCTTCCGGGAAGCAGATCGTCTACTTTGCGGCTCAGGCATGCCACACCTTTCATCACTACTCTGCATGCACCGCTGACTTGGCTTCACTCTTCAGGAAGAAGTAGATGAGAACTTCGAGGAGACGATGCAAGCCAAAGAAGCCGAGACCGAACGTCTCAGAACCGAAATCACATCACTGAAGACCGAAGAGAAAGAGCTTCGTCTCGCTTTGCGAGCTGAATCCACGATTATCACCACGACGGAGCTGAAGAGTAATGTCGAGAAGCTGGAGAAGGAGAAGGTCGAACTGCAAGAGAGGCTGGCGAAGCTGAAGAGTGGGAATGTCAAGCCTGTAGATCCGGAGATCAAGGCACAGATTGTTGCGGCAAGGAAGAAGTGGGCGAAGATCGTGGCCAACAGAAAGAAGATTCGGAAGGAGTTGTGGGGCATGATCTTGGATGCTACGGATAAGGACAAGGTGGCTGAGAGGAAGGAGGAAGTGGGCATCGAAGGTGACATCTAAGCCAATGAGTCCCTAGGAAGAAGGCCCTTGAAAAGACGTCAAGGAGGTGGTGTGGTGCATTACCTGGAAGTGGAAAATTGACAGGGCCAACAGCTCGCAGACATTGCTTATACTGGCCTTCCGACCGAGGTACGATTCCTGTTTCGCGTTGCGTGGCTCTTGTGAGGCACTTGCTCGACATAGTCCCATCCCCAGCGATTCGCGGAATTTGGAAGCTATCTTCTAGCAAGATTCACCAGCCTTGTAGTCTGCCTGCTGGTAATGTCTTAGATGGCGTTTGTTAGCGTCGGTGGTCTTCAGAACCCTTGCCAATGTTTCGGTGCTTTTCGCAAGAAACTAGGAAATATGGATCGTCAATACTATGCGATGCAGAGATCGGGATCTTAGTACAAAGTGGTATTCGACCGGAATCGTTGCTCCACAAACGCAGAAGTGACTTTCGAGTAGACGACTTCGCACTGTCAACATGTCTTCTCGAAAGTTCCATTCGCGAGATGTAAATCGAGTTCCTGTCGAATTGTAAAACCATGAAACTGTCTACGAAGGCGAAGCTGTTCTGTTTGAGACGCGCTTTCTTGCAGTTCCGTCCCATCATTTTCGCGCCGATTTATCAATTTCCCGCTTCCAGGTTTCCGTCCGCTCTCGCGCGTCTTCCTCCTTCCGCAACATGCCACAGTATTACATCGCGCTGCCACTCTTATTCGCGCCCGGGAACTCTTCGCCCAGAGACTGCCACAGTGGCTTTCCATCGCGCGTAATCTCGCCCAGCTGCGGGCAGCTCATGTTCAGAAGCGGCGCGGCTATGGCATCGGTGAGCATTTTCAGAGGCGCTGCGAGCGTGCTGACCAGATTGTTGAGGTAGTTTGGAGCTGCGAAGTTGACCACTTCGAGAGCAAAGCACAGCAGGTTGTTGCCTTCCAGTAGTCGAGGCACATTCAGAACACCATCGACAGGATCTCCGAGATTGACTCCGGTGAACGAGTTCACCTCGCCCGTGTTGCCACCGATGCTGCCAAAGATCGGGTAGCGCAGGATCATGGCCACGATATCCAGGTTCAGGTTCACGAGCCCGTACGGAGCCGGATTGGGCACCAGGTTCGCTGGGATTCTTTCGTGGCCCTTGGTGTATGTGAAATCGTCTCGATCGCCTGTCACCGAATACCAGCTCTTGAAGATCTCATGTGCTGCGTATCATTAGCCTGTGGACTTCAAATCCGAGGGTCTCGGCACTCACTGAACTCCTGCTTGCCAGAAGAGTAATTGGCGAACAGGTTCCTCATGAAGCAGTATCCAGTATTCCGAGCGATCATCCCAGTGACCGGCCCATAGTAGAAGTATGGATTGGTCGCAACCGTCTCGTTCCAGCGAATCATCGCGAAGTCGGTCATAACCTCCGCAGTAAATACCTGCCCCTCTGGAATCAGATCATACAACGTCTCGAACTTGGTCAAGTTCATGGTCACTGGATCGTTGGTAACGTATAGGTCGTCTCTCGTCGGCGATGAGTCTGCTTCGATGAAGTTGTGGGAGTGGTCGATTCCCTGAGGCTCGCCTGGTTGCGTGTCAGCATAATCTACAACACAACAGGAAGAGCATGGAATATACCCAGAAGTCCGAGAGCGTTTCCGAGCAGGTTCTGCACCTCTGGTGTCGTGCCACCGATGGAGAATGACGGGTCGAGCGAAACTGGATTGCCAGTCCATACCACACCCATTACGGCCAGAAGTAACGCCAACTCGACGCTCATGTTGACGACACTAGTTATAGCGTTCACTGCTCCAAGCAAAGACACGACCCCGTTCTGCGATGGAGGGTCAGCGTCATCCTCGTTCGTGTCTGGACATGCTGGCGCATTTACTCACCCGTGGGATGTAGCCATGATTGGCCATCGCTGCTACTGTTAGTTGCCTGTCCTTGAACAGCACCCGAGTTGGATATGCTCACCATTCAGACCTGGACATGGACCTCTTTGGTCACCTGGACCAGGCGCTTGCCACTCATGCTCGCCAGTAACCTCGATTGCCGCTCCGCTGCCACCAGGACCGCCGCCGCCACCAAGGCCACCAAGGCCTTCTAAGAGTCCAAGAAGGCGCTTTTCATGAAGTCCAGCATGCACGTGTCCATTGTGCTGGAGATTCGAGAAGGCCCACGCATTCCGTGGAAGCAGACTCACGAGTGCCGTCAATAGCTGCACGCGGAATAGATACATGGCGTATAGGCACTGGCATGCATAACACTGTAATAGCAACCACCGGTCATCAATAGCTTAGTTTTGACTGGATTGCCCCTTTCCGCCCTGCAAACCTCGCCTCACCTCCACTCCCACCGAGACTTGCAGCGATTCGTCAACTTATGGTCCGTTGACACACACCATCATTTCTTTGATGGAGCGATCTTGCCTGCTACACACCAAGCCTTTTCGGGCCTGAAAGCCGCTCCTCGCTTCAAAGGTCAAACATCGGCACATCATACGCTAACTTCGCCGGTTCTCTCTGGCGACTCGGGCCCGCGGCTGCTGCCCTCCATGCTCTTATGCATGGCCCTGCAGACTGGGAGTGTTCACACGCCGTCCCGACTGTCGGTGCTTTCTATCGGAAAATGGCTGCGCGTTAGGGCTATGGTTTCACGGCTGTTTTGCGGTCAGCGTGACTACCGCCGGCAGCTTGCGTGCGCGCTTCTTCACTCACTAGGCGATTAGAAAATCTGCGATACTGTCCAGGGCTCCTGGACGATCAGCATTGTTCCGCGCACTTACGCTTTGTGCACGCGTGGCCGTGTTGCGGAGGTCCAAGGCCCTATCTCGTCCTTGGAGAGATTCTGAGATCTGTCCCATGAATCACTACCACCACAGACACTTCTTCATGTTATACGGATCTGGTCACGCTCTTCGTTTATCTGGGCACGAAGTATGAGGTTCCTCTGGACTTTGGTCGCTATCTTTGCGACCCTGTGTGCCAGTCAAGATGCGGGGCAGTCGGACCTTCAGCGTGCTCTGGGAATTGTGCAGCAGATGCCAGAATGCGCCGTGCGTATACTCCAGATGCTCGTACTGGAGCTTCACTAATCGTTCTACTGTAGCGAACTTGTCTCGTGGAAGCGGTAGCAGCTTCCGGCCAAAGTGCTGGCAACATCGACATCGCTTCAAGCTGTAGTAACACCACAGCGACGGCAGGTATTGAAGCATGCGCCTTGTCGACCTGCAAGATCCGAGAACAGCTGAGTATGAAACACTAGAAGGTTCAGAATCTGCAAGAGAGGTAGCTGACAATGGCCTTCAGTTGCAAAGAACCTCACGGAACAGCTGTGTGAGCGGCCTGTCCGCGATGCCGAGAGCTTTTCGATCGCCAGTATCGTTGGAATTGTACTGGCTGCAGTGGCATACATTATGCGACTTCTGTCCAAGGTGCGCTTTCCATGCGAGAGAGGTGCTCGAATCGATACCGACTTCTGGTGGGATGACTTCACGATCACCGTCGCAATGGCACTTCTGATTCCAATTACTGCACTTTCCAACGTCTGTAAGTGCAGATCAGGTGCACGGGTACACTCAAAAGACCGCTGACGACTTCCTAGTGACCGGTTTAGGTGTTGGCAAGGACGTCTGGACAATTCCGTTCGACAAGCTTCCACAGATTCTCAAAGTGCGCTTCCTCAGCGGATCGTGCAACAAAGCTATGACTGATGTTGGACAGGTCTATTATGTCGACGAGATTCTTTATCTGACCGCTTTGCCGACCATCAAGATAGCGATCTGCTGCACCTATCTTCGGATTTTCCAGCACAAGAACTTCAAATTGCTTGCCTACATCGCCATTGCGCTCAACGTGGCATACGCCATCACCTTCATTCTAATCACAGCCTTTCAGTGCACACCGGTCAACTTGGTGAGTGCAGATCACAGATTTTTATCGATAGACAGAAGGCTTATGATAAGTGCAGGCGTGGGACAACTGGGACAAGTCGCTCCCTGGCAAATGCAACAACATCAATGCCCAGTCATGGGCTTCGGCCGCTTTCAACATCGCCCTGGACCTAGTTGTCGTTGTCTTACCAATGCCTATGCTGTGGAGGATGAACTTGAATACTCGCAAAAAGATCTTGGTTATGCTTATGTTTAGTGGGTGAATCATGAAACCATCGCGGTGATGGGAATGCTAACAATGAATTCTGTCAGGCGTCGGATCCTTCGTCACTTTCGTCTCCATTCTGCGACTTCGACTTCTGGTCAAGTTCGGCAACTCCCAAAATCTCACACGTAAGTCATGGAGGGAAGAGTGTTGCGCTGCAACTAATGAATTGCGACAGATGACTACAAGCAAGTAGGAGCGTGGACGGTCGTCGAGGTTGACACAGCAATGGTTTGCGCTTGCATGCCTGGCATTCGTAACTTGATCCGAAGGGCTTTCCCTAGGCTGATGGGACAGAGTACAGCCGGGACAGGAGGCAAATCTGGATCTGGAGGCTTATCTGGCGGAACTGCCGTAAACAGTGGCGTCGTCGACAAAAATGGCGCTGAGATCTACGTGCGACCCAGGCACAGCGACGATGGCCACTTCATTCCACTCGAGAACATTAGCACCCAGGAGGTTCACACATCGCACGCCCGTCAAGGTAGCAGCAGCAACCAAACCACGAACTTTTCGCGTCCAGTCTCGCCATTGGAGACCATTCAATGGGAAGGAGAGAAGAAGCAAAAATCGGCATATCCAGCTTGAGGTTGGCCGGCTGGCACAAATACAGTATCACGGAAGTCAGTGGCAGCGACAGCCGAGAGTGAAGCAACGGAAGATCACAGCATAAGATTCAGGAGAAGGGACCGTTCATGATCCGACGGTTGTTAGAACTGCCGCACGGGATGTCTCGCACGAGCGTGCGCACGAGCATCCAAGATATCCACAGCTTCAGCACGACCGATGACATATTCTACATTCAACCCTCACGACAAATTAATCTCGATGGACAATTGCCTCGGCCTACTCGTGTCAGGCACTGCCGATGCACGATCGATCCCTGAAACGAGTCAAAGGGCGCGACAAAAGTCAATGTTCGCATTGAATGCGCCGAAGCCAGGCGTGTGCCTATCGCGCACTAGTTTCTGAGCATCACTTTGCCCAAGGTGAGATGCAAGGGACAACCATGGACGCGGTTCAGGGCTCATGAAATCACGAATCATGTTTCACTGCCCCAGTCTAAGCACTAAGGTGCGGGTAGAGCTTTGTCCTTGTGCCTAGCCAGGTACCCGAACAAGCCCCAGAGAGACCCCGGTCCGCCGAGCCTTCGACTACTCTATGCCCAAGCAACTAGAACCGTCTAGTGTCTCTATAAGAGCTCGCTTAAGCAGCACCTAGCCAAGTAATTTGCGAGACGGACAACTCGTGGGATCGTGCGCAGACATGGGAGGCTCCCTGGCGATTGCGCGTTCGCGTACGGTCCCAATGCGCGATTAACTCCATGTTGATGTGCAGCTCGAGCTGTATCGTAAAGCGTGGTCGCATGCTCTGATCGCATTCGAGCTGTTCAGCGTCTGGACTTCAAGATGTTGGCCAAAGCCTTCGTTGCAGCTCTATCGCTCGCAGCATCTGTCAATGCGGTTCCCAGCAGCCATCTCAAGTTCCATCAACGTCGAGCGATCGATAATGCTACCGACTACGAATATGTGATTATCGGTTCAGGGCCAGGAGGAGGTCCGCTCGCATCCCGACTTGCTATTGCTGGGCACAAAGTCTTGCTCATTGAAGCTGGTGGCGACTATGGTGACAACTACAACCAGTCGGTTCCGACATACAGTTTGAAGTCTGCCGAAGATGACTTGATCAAATGGGATTACTGGGTCAGGCATTATGAGGACTTGGAGAGGCAAAAGAAGGATACCAAGATGACCTACAGAAATCCAGACGGCTCGCTGTATGTTGGATTATATCCTCCGGAAGGAGCAGAGCCGCTTGGTATTTTGTACCCTCGAACAGGCGCTCTTGGAGGTTGCTCTGAGCATCATGCTTTGATCACTACGTACCCATGGCGCGCTGACTGGACGTATATTCAACAGCTCACTGGAGATGATTCTTGGGGCCCCGATGAGATGCGTGAGCATTTTGTGAAACTTGAAAAAGCTCAATATCCAGTAGGCGCGGGACATGGCACTGATGGATGGCTTCGAACCAGCTTGACCAATTTACTGCTCGTGGCCCAGGACTTCAAGGTGCTTTCTATCGTATTGTCGGCGGCGGCAGCTATGGGCAAGGTACAATTTCCATGCACTTGGGTTCGTAAAGCCTTTGTACTAACAGCCTGCAGGACGGCCTTCTCAGCAGTCTCCTTAGCATGGTCACCTCGCTCACGAATGTTCTCCTCACCGACGTGAATGCCGATACCGATCCTGAGGAGAACGTGTATCAAGTGCCGCTATCGATTGACGCTGAGACCTCCAAGCGCAGCGGTACCCGTGCATTCATACTCGACACTGCCAATGCCAAGAACGACGATGGAAGCCGCAAGTATTATCTCGACATCGCTTTACACACTCTGGCTACCAAGATTCGCTTCGATGAGAGCGGTGATGTGCCAAAAGCGATCGGCGTTGAGTATCTGGCAGGCGAGCGTCTCTACAAGGCCGACCCGTACCCTTCTGCATCCGATGGCACAGCTGGCTTCGTCGCCGCAAGTAAAGACGTTATCATTTCAGGCGGCAGCTTCAACACTCCTCAGCTGCTCAAGCTCAGTGGCATCGGTCCCAAGGACGAACTCAACCAGTTCGGTATCAAAGTCATCAAGGATGCTCCAGGTGTCGGCAGCAACATGCAAGATCGCTATGAAGCCGCCATCGTCGCTGAAACAGCAGAGAAATTCCCTATCTCCGCCGATTGCACGTTCGGCTACGATGGACAGGCAGATCCGTGCCTCGAGAAATGGATCAATGGAAAGAGCATTCTGGACAGAGGTCCATACACGACTAGCGGAGCAGCTGTGGGAGTCGTGCTGAAGACTTCTGTTGCTCAGGACCACCCAGATATCTTCATCATCGGCACGCCTGGTGTTTTCAATGGCTTCTATCCTGGCTTTGCTTACGACAGCGTGAAGAGCGGAAAGAAGTGGTCGTGGCTAGCGCTGAAAGCGCAGCCTCAGAACAACGCCGGGACAGTCAAACTAAGATCCGCTGATCCTCGCGACGTGCCTGAAATCCTCTTCCGATCTTTGGACACAGGTAATACGACTGGCGGCGGCGACGAACGAGATTTGCAAGCACTTTACGAGGGCCTTCTCTGGGGCCGCGAAGCTTTTGATAAGCTGATTGCCCTCGATGGGACTTTCACAGAGGCCAATCCTGGCCGTAACGTAAGCTCGGAAGCGGATCTGAAAGAATACATTAAGAACGAGCTATGGGGACACCATGCTTGCTGCACGGCTGCGATCGGTCCCGATGGCGATCCGAACGCTGTTCTTGACTCCAACTTCAAAGTCCGAGGCGTAGAAGGTCTGAGGGTTGTGGATGCTTCGGTCTTCCCTAAGATACCGGGAACTTTCATCTCGTTGCCGATCTACATAATCAGTGAGAAAGCTGCTGAGGCGATTATCAATGGCAATTAGGAAGTTGTGTCAAAGGCTGGGCCATGCGACACATTCTTTCTTTGCATTGAATGGCCAGCAGCATAATCAGATCAGGCATGAGTTCATGTTGTATTATCTGTACAGTTTAGCAGGACACCGGCGAGTGACAAAAACGCAGAGAAAGTCGTTAGAAATTGTCCACCGTGGACAACTGTGTTGTAACTTTCGAATATCACTCACTGCAACAAGATCTTCACTTCTGTCTTTCGCCACTCAAACAGTAGTACGGGCAACTCGCCAGCACGATGATTGCGGATTTATGAAATAGTGCTTCACATCACGAGAGGTAGATTTAAAGTTCGGCCCGTGCTTTGTGCATCTGTCAAAGGGCGCAAAGTGGAGAAACTTCCCTCTATAAAGTGTTTACTCATCAGTCACAGCTTCTTCCCGTCAAACCCGCGTCCTGCTGTGATTCAAACTGTAGCAGATCAATGTCATGGGCTCCAAAACCCCAGAAGGACATCAGCAAGGACCGGATGGCAATGGCCAAGTGGAGAAGCCGTGCGACTCGACTGCTGCCCGACCGCGAAATGGGTCCAGCTCTGGCGATCTCGACCGTGGCGTCGTTGGTGAAGATGAAGACGGCGACGACGACGATGAAGAAGCCGGGTTGAAAATTGCTGGCAATCTGGGTAAGATCACAAATAGCGCGAATAGACGTTGAGAGAAAGGCCGTTTTACTGATCGCACTTTCCAGAGAAGAAAAACAAGAAGAAGCGCAAACCGCGCAAGAAGAAGAACACAATCGGACAGGGCGATGGCAAGATTGGAACCCAGACCTCCCCTCCAACGATCGAGCTCTCTGTCCTGTTCCCCTCCGACTCTTATCCTTCTAGCGAACTTGTTGCTTACGACAATACATCTCGCGCAATCGCTGACGAACATCGCTACAATGCTCGTGTTTGGGATCAAGACGAGGCATTTCTCCCCTCCTACCGCAAGGCTGCCGAGATTCATCGTCAAGTCCGTCAACATGTCCAGCAATCCGTCATCAAACCTGGGGCCACGCTCCAGAACATTGCCGAGAGCATCGAATCTGGAGTTCGCAATCTGACAGGTCAGCAAGGCATTTCGCCAGGCTCTGCCCTCGAAGCCGGTCTAGCATTCCCAACGGGTCTCTGTCTGAATAACGTTGCCGCACACTGGACTCCCAACCCTGGCGGCAAAGACATTACCTTGCAGTCCAACGACGTCTTGAGCATAGACTTCGGCGTGCACGTCAATGGTCGGATCGTAGACTCCGCTTTCACAATTGCGCTCGATCATAATGAGAGATACTATTCTTTGCTGGCAGCAGTCAGAGAGACAACAAACACTGGTCTTTCTCTCGCGGGCGTCGACGCGAGGATGCAAGACCTCGGAACCGCGATGCAGGAGGTGATGGAGAGTTATGAGGTCGTAGAGCAGGATGGCAAAACACGACGTGTGAGAGCCATGAGGAATCTCTCCGGACACGATATTCTGCGATACCAGATACATGGTGACAAACAAGTTCCGTTCGTGAAGAACGATAGTGAGCAGAAGATGGAAGAGGGCGACATTTTCGCAATCGAGACGTTTGGGACTACTGGGAGAGGATATACTCGAGACGATGTGAGTTGAACTCTCTTTGCGCATCAGTTCTGCTCCCAAAACGACGCATGCTAACATTTGTCAACAGATCGGCATCTACGGCTACGGAAGACAGAATGTGAAAGTTAACCCTCACCATCTCCAGCCAAGTGCTCGATCCTTGCTCAAGACCATCGATGAGAGTTTCGGGACTTTGGTGTTCTGCCGGCGATATCTGGAGCGCTTGGGAGTCAAGAATTACCACTTTGGCATGAAGCAACTGATCGATCAAGAGATCGTGGAATCCTATCCTCCGCTGGTCGATGTTGAGGGCAGCCACGTAGCGCAATTCGAGCATACTGTCTTGATCGGCGGAGCCGAAAAGGAGATCATCAGTCGTGGTGAGGATTATTGAGTCGCAGACTCATGGTCGGGTGAAAAGGGGTGTGGCCTGGTGGAAGTGGTCGGATGAAAAGAAAAAGCGTCTCTTTGTACAGGTAAGGTTGTCCTATGACATGCCTTGGCTGGAATACGGGAGATGATGTGGAATGTGACTTTTTAGGGGTCCATGTTATGCGCGCGATGGTCTTTCTTTCAGTTTCCATCGCTGGAACTCAATCCCGTTTTGTTAACTTTCATCATATCCTATAAATCCTCACCTTCTTCATCTCTCGGCATCTGCACACCCAACGCCTTCATCAGATTTCCCGCTGGCCCACTCATTCCCGCTTGCCCTTTGAATGCTTCGAGCATATTCTTCGCAAGGCCAAGATCAACATCATTAAATTCGTCGTCCTCGTCGGAAGAGAGCCCTGCGCCTTCTTCGATGTCTTCTGACTGGTTATCGAAAGGACCTGATCGGGAGAAAGCAGGCGGCTTGGGCCGAATCGATGAATTTTTGCTGCGCGAGGGATTGATCTCCTCATCGGCTGATTCCTCCTCCTCCTCTTCTTTTGTGCTTGTCGTCGAGGCAAATTTGACGGATTTCCCTTTTGTCTTGGACGGCTGGTCATCGGAGGTCGAAAGCATGTGCGGCGGTCGCGGTGGTCCGAAGACAGGCTTTGCATTGTCGTTGGAGGCCACGCCCGGTGCGGCCTTGCCTTTCGATTTGACCTTCTTGTATGTTCCATTTTCCAGATTGAGTGCACCATGACCTTTGAGCTCCTGCTCCATCAGTTCCATGACTTTGCGCAGCTCTTCAGATTCATCCACATCGCCGTCGCTCATATCCGCGTCGTCCTCAAGGGCAAGCCGGCGGGCCTCATCTAGCAGTCCAGATTTTTCAAGATGCCAGGCTGGCATTGCGGCAGTGTCATGGATGGCTCGTTCGAACTCCATGTCTTCAAGTGCTTCTGGGGCATTGAATTTCGTTTGTGGTTCCTCAGGCTCGTCTTTGTCCTCTGTTGCAGCAAAGTCCTTGACTTTCGGTCCTTTTGATTCTTGGTTCTCGGATTTGCGCTCTTGGTCGTCTTCCACGTAAGAGGAAGATTGGGCATCATCGTCATCATCGATATCATCGTCTTCATCCATGTCGTCCACACCGTCAACGCCAGCCTCATCATCTTCCAAGAAGTCTTCAAAGCGCGAGACTATTTTTCGAAGATTTTCCTGGGCGCCTTGATCGCCGAAGCCACCTTTGCCACCACTTGAGTTTGCTTTGCCATCGAGCTCCTTCTCAAAGTCTTTGAAGTCGATATTTAGCCAATTGTCGTTATCTTGCACCTGCGGCCACAGCTTGATCTCATCGTCGCCAGGCAGCTCTTCTTCCCCACTCTCTAGATCGTCCACTAACAAGTTCATCTCCTGCACTGCCCGCTTGTCTTGGTACTGCTTGTCACCAACCAGCATCTCGAAGCCACATGTGAGTCTCATACCCAGCGCCACCTTCTCATCCTGCATACGAGGGATGATACCGGTCCAAGCTGGTGGAGGATCGAAAATTTGACTTCGCAGCTGAGCATACCCGACTTTCGTGAACTTGACGCTTACTGTCACAAAATCCTCGGGAGCAAAGCGGAGTGTGTTCGTGTCCTTTGTTGCAAGCGGCTTCAAGCTCACTAGGTCACGCAAGTAGAAAGCCTCAATTGCGGGCGAAATGTAGGCCGGGTTGCGATGTAGTAGGTATGCTAGCTTTCGTGGGATCGTGATGAGAGCATGGTGGAATGAGGAAGAGATAGCGGAAGGATACTCCCGGAGCCTATGAAACGCTTCTTGCTGGATCGCCTGGTCTACAAGAAGATCACTCGGCGTTCTTTTGATGAAGGATAAAGCCTCGTCTGAGGTCAAGTTACGCGGGAGCGAGCTCTTGTCGATCGGAATGATCTTGATTTGACCATCGTTGATCCAGACACGATTCTCGGAGACTTCGGGGTTCAGCCACTTTGGAAGAGTGTTCGCCGCCTCGATGAGCAAGAATTCGCCATCGGTATCGTAGACACGTGTCCAGGCATCGGGATTTCCTTTGCTCAGCTCGGTGAGCAGATATACGATGAGCCACTCATCGGCGATTGAATCACCAAAGTCTGTTCGCCCTCGTAGATGTGACACTGTTCTCGGTGCACTTTTTGCAGAGGCTGTCGCAAGATCGATTTTGGGGTGTAACGCGAGGTTGAAGTCTTGCCTTTGCCAGATATAGTCCTTGAGAAGTTTTCTCTTCAGCTCATTTGCCGCCTTCAATATCTCGTTTAGTCTTGTTCGCAGAGCGGCATTGGAGTTCAGCCCGCCGTGAATGACATGGATAACGTACTCTACACAGTCATCGGGAAGGCGTTTGGGAAAGCCATCGAAGCCTTCGCCGAACCATCTTAGGCCATCATCGGGCAGCTGACCTTCCATGTCGGAGGATGCAGGACGAATCTGTACAGCAGATTGTCGGAGAAGCCGTGATGTTTGGGCCTGGTGTCAAGTCGAGGGCAAAGTGAAGACGAGATTTGTCTTGGCGCGCTCGGTGATCGGCAAAACTCTGGTTCCGGGATGTTGACGAACGTAAACAAGAGATGGAACGCGCGAACTCGCAACGCGTGGGACAAGCACTTTTTACGGCAGCATTGTCGACGACACATGCACCCAGCGCATGTCGCATACTAACCTCAGCTGAGTGGCAGTGCGCGATCGATTGCCCACCATGGCGCATCACTACATCAACACGCCGGGCACCGAACGAGGGAACGAGACGTTTCTCAGTCCCAGCAAGAATGGCCTCGACATGTCGTTCCACCAGCCTTTCCAATCACCAAGTAAAGATGCCGGCCAGGACATTAGAAGTCGTATGCGAGGACTTCGCGGTGGACCAGGACCAGCATCTGCGCGAACACCGCGACCTCGAACAGCCTTGGTCGACAAGCGCAATCCGACGGGCAAGCAGGAATTCACGCCTCTCCTCAAGAGCGCGAAACGGAACCAGCTGATGCGACAGAGTATAATGGAGGAGAAGGAGAACACCCTGAACGGTGACCTGAAGACGCCCGCTGGACTGCGTGCGAGCTTCGGCAGCAGAGCAACGCCTGGCTTACCGATCGAAGCGTCGATGCTGGACGATTTCACTGGTAGTTCCGGTGATCGCGAGAATACACCAGTTGCACCTCAAGCAGTCAGCTCGTCTATGTACGACTCGACGCCCATGCCGCACTTGCCAACAAACAGGAACGGAGTGCTCGAGACCGGCAATGTTTTGACTCTACGGGACCAAGAAGCCAAGCTGGACCAGATACAAAAGGACAACTTTGGTCTGAAGCTGAAGATCCACTACCTCGAAGATGCGATGCGCAAAAGTGGCACCGAATTCCAGCAACAGACTTTGAAGGAGAATGTCGAGCTCAAGACAAACAAGGCGCAACTGGAAGTAGATCTCAAAAAGCAGCGCAAGCGTTTACAGGATGCGGAACTACAGCTGGAAGAATACAAGTTGCACCTGCGAGAGTACCAAGAAAAGGTGAAGAAACGACACACCA
Organism: Cercospora berteroae; assembly: GCA_002933655.1. NCBI lineage: Eukaryota > Fungi > Ascomycota > Dothideomycetes > Mycosphaerellales > Mycosphaerellaceae > Cercospora > Cercospora berteroae. Next base: position 74,301 of record PNEN01000558.1, on the reverse strand, counting down.
GTGAACGCGATCAGGAAGAGTATGAACGTTTGCAAAGGATGGCCGAGGAGTCGCAGAAGATTGCAGATGAACGGGAACAAGAGCTGGACCGAGTGCGCGAGAAGCTCGACCAAGCCGAGCAGTTACAGAGCGACGAGAGCGAAGTGCAGCGTCTCAAAGATCAATTACTGGATGCCGAGCAAGAAGTACGGGACAGGGAACGTGAGCTGGACGAGAAGGACACAAAGCTTGAAGAGCTGCAAGAGAAGCTGCAAGCCGCTGAACAAATGGAAGGCGATGCGGACAAGCTCCAACAACTGCGGGACGATATTGGTGACCTAGAAGCGGACATTCGAGATCGCGAACGACAGCTCGAAGAGAAGGACGACAAACTGGAGGAGTTGCAGCAACAAGTCAAAGCGCTTCAGCAAGACAATGCGAACGTGGACCACATGCAGCAGGATATCGACGACATGGAGAACGAGCTCAAAGAGAAGGACGAAGAGCTGGACAGGAAGAACGCTCGGATCGCTGAACTTGAGGAACGCGTCAATAGTTCGTATGACCGCGAGAAATCGACTAAAAAGCTACGTGGCGATGTTGTTGACCTTGAGAACAAGCTTCGGCAAAAGGACCAAGAGCTTGACGAGTTCAGAGATCAAACACGTTCGTTAGAGAAGCGCCTGCAAACAGCGGAATCCAGCCAGACGGCAGAGCTGCGACAAAAGGATAACGAGCTGCGCAACGTCCAGCGCGAATTAGCTGACAAGGATGGCGAGATCAATGCCCTGCAGGAACGACTGCAGACAGCGCGAGGAAGCTGGGATGCCGAGGCAGAGCAGACCGATGCTCGATTGAGAGAGAAAGACCGCATAATCCAGGAGAAGGAAAGCCAACTAAGAGACAAGTCACGGGTGATTGAAGAGCGCGACGATGAGCTTGTGGATCTTGAGAAGCGCATGCGGGCCGCCGAATCAGCTCGAGATGATGCACTCCGCAAGCAGCGAGGTCGACAGAGCGAGGTTGATGGCCAAGTCAGTGAGCTTCAAGAGCAGCTGCGGATTGCCTCTTCCACTGCCCAGGCTAAGCTTGACGAGAAGGATGGACTCATACAGGCTCGTGAAAAGGAGATGCAAACCCTTCAAAGCCGCATTGCGTCTCTTCACACTGGTGATAGCTCTGAGGTGCGACAGAAAGACGAGGAGGTTCGGCGCCTGGAGTCTGATATCAAGTCGAAAGAGCGCGAGATCAAGGATCAGCAGCAGCAGCTTACAAGCCTCAAAGCACGAGTCGGAGCAATGGAGACCCCATCCAAGAAGGACAGCTTACTCAAGCAACAAGCTGATCGAATCCGATCTCTCGAGCAGGCATTGCAAAAGCTAGAGCAGGACAAAGAAGCTGAGCTGGACGAGCTCGACCAACATTGTCAAATCATCGAGGATCGCAACAAGGATTTCGAGCAACAGCTTGCTAATCTTCGCAAGCGTACCGAGACTGCCGATCGCGATCAAAGTATGCTTGGCCATCAGAGCTCTGAGCTGAAGGAGAAGAATGAGCAGATCCGCCGGCTCGAGCAACAACTGGACCAGCTGCGCGACCGACTTCAACAAGCCATCGAGCAGCGACAGAAGGATGTCCGACAGTTGGAGCGCGAGCTCGAGACCGCCCGTTCGAACAGCAAGGGCGGCGTGGAAGAGGCTGAGCGCCGATTTGCCGCCATCAAGAAGGAGATGCAAGCAGAGTTTGAAGAGGAGAAGGATGCCCTCGATGCCGAGATTGAGTTGATGGATACGCACTTCATCGAAGTGGAGGCCGAGAAGGCTCGTCTCAACGCCCGTATCAAGGACCTTGAGGCTGAACTCAGTCGTGCTCAGCTTGCGAAGGCAGAGGGCAGTCCGGCTCGTGAGCGGAATGAGTTGCGGACGCAGATACGCAAGGTGGAAGCTGAGCGTAACACTCTCGAGACTACCGTGAAGAAGCTGCGCATCGACCTCCAGACCGCTGAATCTGCAAAGGTCAATTTGTCTCCCGTCCGAGATCGTGAGAACTTGAGACAAGAGCTCGCCGTAGCGAATGAAAAAATTGCCAGGCTGGAGCAACAGGTCGAGACGCTCGAGGCAGAGCTCCAGTATGCCGAGCAGGAGAAGACACTGGCCGAAGAGCGCGGTGATCTTCATGACCTCCTCAAGAAGTCGAAGATCGAAGCAGAAGAACTGCAGATTGAGCTCACGAAGCGCGAGAAGACGGACAAGAGCCAGAAACGTCGCGAGGCTGAGCTTCAGGCACAACTCCAGGACGCACAAGCAGAGGTCGATGACTTGCAAGTTCGAATTGCAGATCTGGAGAACCGCACACAAGCACAGACGACGAAGGAACGTGAACACCGGAACCAGGCCAAGGAGCTTAAACGCTTGAAGCAGGAATTGGAGGAGCTTCAATTGCAACTCCAAGATCGTAACGGCTCGTCATCAGGGCATGCTCGCCGCGAGGCAGAACTGCGCGCCCAATTGCGGGATGCCCAAGCAGATGTCGATCGATTGCAGATGGACGTCCAGGATCGGGACGCTACACTGCAGACTGCCGTAGCAAAGGAACGACAACTTCGCGAGCGTTTGCAACGTGCTCGTGCAGAGGAGACTGTCACTCTACAAGCACAAGGCTTCCAAAGCGAGCTCGAGGATGCCGAAGTGGAGATTCGTGCTCTGCAGTCACAACTGCAGGACCGCGCCGCCAAGCTCACCGCATCAATGAAGCGTGAGGAAGATCTGAAGTTCAAATTGAAGTCAGCGAAAGCCTCCGTCAAGCAACTCCAACAGCGTTCCGCCGAGAACTCGCAAGATCTGGTGGCTCGACAGCCAGTCGATACTCTCGCGCTCACCAAACGCCACGAATCCGAACTTAAAGGTCTTGTCAAGCAGATCCAATTCCTGCGCTTTTCGCTCAATCGCGAGCATCAGTTCCGGAGAGATTTGATTCATACGAAGAATTATTTCTTGCTTCAGGTGCAGATGTACAACGCGTGCAATCGCGAGGACCTGCGACTTTTGGAGGAAATTGGTGTTACGCCGGATATGAGTTTCCGCGAGAAGAAGAGAAGCTTGAAGAGTGTTGCTTGTATGGTGCTGGCGGGAGTGAGGATGAAGAGGGGCGCGGAGAAGTGGAGAGAGTGTAGGAAGGTGGAGGAGATTTTGTTGAGGAAGTTGGAGGGGGTGAGGAAGGGGAGGCAATTGAAGGGGTAGAGGGTGGGAAGTGAAAGTTCTCTCCTGTACGAACTGAGGTCGTGGTTTGCTGTTTATCGTTCGCTAGTATTTGAGCGAGGTGTTGGTGGCTTTTGCTATTCGCTTGATAGTATGATGAGATATGACTGTTTTCATTGATGCTCAAACTTTGATTCAATGTTCAGAGACGCGTCGAATGCATCGTGTGGTCGGAGTGTATGCTGCGCTGTTGGTTTCGCATGATGAAACGTCAATCACCGCAGTACTTCGCATATGCAGCAGGAGCTTATGCATCCTAGTTGCCACAGATATATTGCATTAAATATGCAAGAGCTGCAGGCTTATAGCAATGCCGAAGCGAGATACTGCAGCTCTGCCAGGCTTTTTCTTTCTTCCATGCCTCGGACAATCTCCAATTCTGTGGGACAACCTCTTCCACTTCTATGTTCACTCAGCATTGCAATGATGCGCGGAAAGCGAGGCTCTGTCCAACGTTGCTTGGCGACAACCGCAGGTGGCATGATGGTTGCAGCGGGCGGGAAAACTCCCCATGTCGAGAGTTCGGTCGTTGACAACTGTCCATCACGAAGTCCTTGTCCGTTGAGATGATCCCTGGGACGGGCGATCATCAGCAGTGGACACCAAGCTTTGGGGGACACCACGGAACGGCGTCTAGGACACGCGATGAGTGAAGCCACAAGCGCGTCGGGCGAACAGAAGTTGTTCCTGCGTGCAACAAGGTGCTGATGTTGTCTGTAAGTTGCAGCGACGGGCCTGAGGCTGGGAAGAATGAGGCCTGTGTTGTTCAGGAGGTGCTGACGCAGGCGGATGGCGCGCTGGTGGTCTCATGTCCCAGGCCCGCTCTGCGCGGCGATTGGGCGATGGAGAGTGCGGCCACAAAGGGTCCCGGCGATGCTTGGCGTGATTCCGCTTTGTGTCCCGCATCCGTCTTCGTCTGGTCAGCTCTGTCTCTCGCGCGTCGACTACTACTGTCCTGTACCCTCCCACGCCGTGCTGTGGTGTCCTTTGCTGCTCTGCTCCCTCCTTCTGCTTGCGCTCCGCTCCGCTTGTCTGTTCTCTTGCGCCTGCATTCGTTCGGCCGTCGTCGCTCGCCCCCCGACTCCACCGCCATATTTTGTTTGAGCAGCACTCTTCGCACCCACACGGCCGAGCCAGGATCAGCCGCCGACACGAACTCGCACCCCCGTCTCTGGCAGAACTGCTGACGCGCAAAGAGTGCCCAACCATCCTCCCGACGCCCTCTTTTCGGCAGGCCAGCAGACTCCACCCCCAGCGCTGCCTCTCGCCCTACCGCATATGCTGCTCCACGCGCTGCTCGTGCAATAGTGTGCTCGTCGAATACCTTTGAGGTCTGCAGGACAGCAGGTCACTTCGACTTTTTCTAGGGCAGCAGCTTCATCCGCGGCGAAGAATACAGAGCCCGGCCACCATCAAATTTATCATCGCACACCGATACCGCCCGTCCGCGACGCACCACCACCATATATATCATCCTACCCGTGTACCACCTTCACCATGTCGAACATCATCGGCAACCGCAACAGCACTCCCGAGACCTCGTCCTCCTCGCTCGGCGGCTCTACCCTTCGCCCTCCACGCGCTCTCCAGACCGCAGGGCACCACCTGCGTGCCTCCGCCGACATGGGCGCCTTTTCCGCGACATCGCCACTCGCTACCAGAGGCATCCGGCCTGCCTCGGAAGTATATTACAATCAGTTCAATCAGGGCGGCAGCTCCGCCAACCCAGACGAGGTTGCTGAAAAAGCGGCTCAGCAGTGGATTGCAGATATCGATCAGTATGAGACAACGCTCGAGGAGATGGCTGCTGCCACCCTCGACCAAGACTTCAAGGACGAGCTGAGTGCTATCGAGCAGTGGTTCCGTGTGCTTAGCGAGCCTGAGCGCACGGCAGCTCTATATGCCTTGCTCCAACAAACTACACAGGTGCAGATCCGCTTTTTCATCCAGGTTTTGCAGCAGATGGCCAAGAGTCATCCCATGTCCGGCGTCCTGTCGCCTGCTGCATTCAACGAAAAGGATCCAATGTCGTCGAGGATGAATGATGCTATGAATAAGCTTAATGTTGAAGGTTCGCGCGGATCTTTCGGGTTTGGCAGCAAACCACCTCCTTCGCCAGGCGCTAAGCGCATGTCTGGCCTTGATCCTAACACGATCAAGTCTATGTTCCCGGATGCTGCCAACGCTATCGAAGATCAGAAGGCGGAGTTCCAGAAGACTACGGGCAGTGCCCCCAAGAGCAACAGGAACAGTGCGGTTGGAGACCGACCTTCTCAGTATATGCCAACCATATCTGCCCCAGAAGAGGAGAGCAAGAAGAATGGCACATCGGGCATCCCCTCAGGTCCGTGGAGAAACACGAGTGGCTCGCAGGGCGAGAATCAGCCTCCTATCGGTAGGCCGAAGTCCTCTTCCAGCCAGCAGCAGCAGCCGCAACAAAGTGGTCAGGCTCCAATGGGCCAATTCGGTGTGAGCCAGGCGCCGCCACCATCTGCAGGCCTACGTTCTGGCAGGGCGTTCCCCATCTCTGGCGATAACAACATTCAGTCTCAGACTGCTAGCCAGCTCGGACACACTGCCGATGGTATGCCAATTCTCTCGCCATATGCCCCTGGCGCAAGCTGGGCATCCATGACGAACACTCCTATGGTTTCCAACTTCAGCCATCAGCAAAGTGCAAACCAAGCCGACATGGTTGCCAATGCCACTGCTATGAAGCTTGCCGCGTTGTCTACTGTCAACAATCGTCTGCAGCTTGATGATCCGCGCAAGTATCGCCGCGCCAGGTCTTCCGAGGGACAGAATGGACAGATGCCACTCTCGCCTGGGCTCCAAGGCGGTCAAATGCCTGCATCGATCATGATGAGCAGCGATATGGGCCAATCTTTGACTCCGCAACAGGCTGCTGCTTTGCAACAACACCAGATCAACACTATTCTGCAGAACCAGCGCTCGCGCCCATCGTCCCCTGGTATCGCCATTACTGGCCCACATGGAGCCAACGCCGGCATGAACATGGCTGGCCTGCAGAGTAACGGTTTCCTTGCAGCTTATGACAACGGCATGGGCCAGCTCAATGCCAATATTGCTGGCATGAACCTGGGTAATTTTGCCATAGGCAACTTTGGTAATGAAGGCTACCTATCCGATGCCAGCGAGATCAACCGAGGACGATCTCCACGAGGTCGACGTGGTAGCTCCAAGCCACCGGAGGATCCCACTGATCTTGCACTGCTGCGCGACATTCCCAACTGGCTTCGCACACTCCGTCTCCACAAGTATACTGATAACCTTAAGGATATGAACTGGCAGGATCTGGTCAAGTTGGATGAGGACGGCCTGGAGAAGAAGGGCGTTGCGGCCAAGGGTGCACGCACGAAGCTGCTTAAGGTGTGTAGACTCCCATTCGCTTCAACGCAATCTTACTGACATTTTATTTTCAGGTCTTTGAACAGGTGCAGCAGGCGCAGCAAGAAGGCCGACTGTAGAAGAGTTCGCGTGCATTTCGAGCATCTTGCTGGCGTGCGATGTCGCCCTCCGCGATCCGACCGAGTTCCATATGTCGGCACCAACCACTGGTCTAGACGACGAGTAGCAGGGCAGTGAAGAGGCGCGATCGAGAGTTCGTCTGCAAGTGTGATCCGCGGCTTCGGGTCATCGTCAGGCGTGTACGCAGTGATACACTGCTGTCAGAGTGCGATTTGGAGTGCCGTGGACCTCAACTACTTCTAGCGTTGTGTTACTACGGACTACTAATGATGAGGGAAACGGCAAAGGGAAAATTTGGCGGAGTCTGCATGGCGCGGTAGAGGAGTTTGTTTCTTCTTTCACGCTTTTCTCGCATGCGAAACGAGGGATGGAAAAGAAGAAATGACGGTAATAGGATCTATTCTGCGAGAGACTCGTTGACTCTGGCAGGCACCTCCGAAAGAAACACTGTACTGTACGTTTTGCGTTTGCAATCTTTCGACTCTCATGCTGTTTTCTCTCATTTCTTGAATCTTCATCCGTTCGTCGCGTGGCGTTTCTGCGACGTCTCGCAGCGAAGACGGTGAGTACTACCAATACCACTGAGTCCTTCGCGCTGACTTGAAACTTAGTGTACCTGAGACGCCAAGCTTTGCCTGTTTTGCTCTGGCTAAGCGCCAGGTCCAATCAACGTTCACTAGCGGCACGCACTCGAACTTCAGATCCACTTTCGCATCGCATGAATTGAACAATGCGAATGGACGACAATGAAATCAGTGAATGGTGCTCTTTCATTGTCGTTAACCTTCTATTCTCTCTTTCCGTTTCTTTCACATTGTGTGTATCCTTTCATTCTTTCTTTGCGCTGTTCACTATTGTCAGCTTTGGCATTGTGAATAGCTCTATTGTGGCGGGCCCTTTTATATTCTTGCATTCGCTTCTTCTACTTCTTTCGTTCAATTGCGTTGGACTCCACGATCACGACTTCTTGACGAAGCAGAGCTATCACGAAAACTGTCTGACACAGAAACGAACGATCATTTGAACGACTGAACGACGACGACAATTCCAACCACACAACCAAGCAAAGCAAGAATGCTTTCCCACACTCTCTTGTTGGCGCTGGCCGCCAGCATTACACGCTCCTCGGCAGCTGCGCTTCTCCCGCGACATGCCAACGACACTCCTTCCACAAACACTCCATCCTCTGGAAAGCCTTACGCACTCATTTCGGAGTACACCAATACCTCTTTCTTCGACCATTTCACGGCCTTCTCCGGTCCAGACCCTACGAACGGTCACGTGCAATACCAAACTCTCCAATCTGCGGCCGAACAGAATCTCGTCGGCTACATCTACAACGCCACTTCAGGTGAGCGAACAGCCTACCTCGGCGTTGATTCCAAGAATGTCGCTCCCGAAGGACGCAAGAGTGTCCGCATAACCAGCAAGGAAACTTTCGACGCTGGTAGCATGGTCGTTATCGATGTACGACATGCGCCAAGTCAATACGGTGCTTGGCCCGCTATCTGGATGTTGGGAACTGGAGAGCAAGACTGGCCCGCGAACGGCGAGAGTGATATTTTGGAGTACGTCTCCAAGGATGACTTCAATGCTATGACGCTGCACACAAGCCCAGGATGTGTTGTGGATAACATCACCACATCTGCTGCTCCCAGCAACAGCTCAACCTACGGCGCAAAGAACGAGAAGCAGGCCGGCTCAATGCAACAGCAAGGCCTCCTGACAACCTCCGACTGCAACACCGGCAAAGGCGCCACGGGCTGCAGCATCAAAGCCTACAACCAAAACACCATCCCCCTCATCAGCAAACGCGACACCTCCAACACCGCAACCTTCTCCACCGCCGGCCCAGCCTTCAACACCCAAGGCGGCTCCGTCTACGTCCACGACTGGCAACCCTCCGGAATAACAATCTGGTCTTTCCCGCGCAACAAGCTCCCAGCCGACCTCCTCTCCACACAACCCGATCCTTCCACTTGGACTCAAACTCCTCTCGCCCGCTTCAAAGGCTCCGGATGTAATTTCGCCCAAGCTTTTAAGAAGATGCAGCTCATTATTAACATCACGTTTTGCGGTGATTGGGCTGGGAAAGTTTGGGAGAGTTCTGGAGCGAAGGAGGCTACGGGGTATGAGACTTGTGATGAGTATGTGGAGAAGAATCCGGAGGTTTTTGAGGATGCGTATTTTGAGATTGGAGGGGTTTGGGTTTATGAGAATAATGGGCAGGAGGCTGGGGAGGGGCCGAGGTATGATTGATGAGATTTTATGAAAGGAAAGGGCGAGCAGGTTTCTCGTTCTTTTGATGAATGATGGCGCTTCTTTATGAATGAATTGCATGGCATTGCATTGTTCGGGGAGAACTGATACCCGATAAGCGAGCATTAGCATGAGCGTTGAATTTTGGCGTTCGAAATGCCTCAGCGTGAGCGATCACAGTTTTGCATATCAGACATAGCATTGTAGCGTTGCATGGAAGCGGATTTCGTTCAGCAATGGAAGGAACAATTTCGAGTCCATAGTGCCATATTCTTCCAACTCACCACACTTCTCGATCAACCTTGGACATTTCTTCGAATAAACTTTCATCTCGTTGTTTTCAAATCAATGCAATGCACACTCGAATAGTCCGTCTGTCAAATAACCATGATTTCCTCTTGATCAAAGATCTCCACGTGCATGGGATAATGCACATACGCCTCTCCAACAAATCGCCAATAGTCTTTTTCCTTGAAAGGTCTTAAAATCCAAGCTTCGTTCGCCCCCTTCGCCACAAAAACTACATCTCCCTCTTGCATCAGCTTAGGTCCGCAGCCTATCTTCCTATCTCTTGTCAAAAGGAAGCGCCGATTTGAGGCCAATCTCCCAAAGGAAAGGCCAAACTCTGCAGCGTGGCGTTCTTTTCGCGTGGAGCCGTCGTGTAGTTCCCAGCTGCGGGGTGGCATTCTGTCCAAAGTGAAAACGTATCGGCGGAAGAGATGATCACTTTCCAATCTCTCGGACGAGTCGTTGAAGTGGAATTTATATCCCTCGTACATGTGGGCGGTCAGCATCTCTGCGATCGTAGCCCGTTTTGCCCAGCTCTGCAAGGTTTTTAGGACGCGTTTCACTTGAGCGTGGTCATTCGCATCTGTCCAGGCAAAGAATTCTGTGGTAGTGGTGACTGTGTCAATCAACAACGCCTTGATGATCACCAGGTCTGGATCCGGATCGTTGAGGATCTCGGGGTGCACATCGGCGTGGGCGCTGTTCTTCTCGTAGCTCGCATTGAGCGCACCTCCAAAAGGTACGGGATCGAATTCCACATCAAATGTGCGATCGAATGCAATGGTCCACGAGGTGAAGCCATTTCTCTCAACCGCGAGATCCTGTGAGGACCGATGCAACGTCCGTCCGAGTTGTGTCATACCACCTTGGCCTCCGTGCCCGAGTATGAACCGCGTGGCGTCTCTGTACGCCTCCGAAACCGATTTGCCGTCATCCGACACAAGTAGGGAAGGCACCTGCAGCATATGGTTCCATTGGAGATAGAGCTGCACAGCAGCATAAACTCGATCGCGAGGCTCAGACGCTGAGAAACCTTCCAGGTATTCTGTGAATCGTTCCCAGTAGAGACCCTGGGAACGCGGCTCTCGCCACATGAAACCTTCGAGTGTCCTCATCCTTGCGGCTCGATACGAGCCGTACTCAAGAAGAAGAGGTGTGTGGCGCTGCGCAAAACGAGTGTGACTCACAACAGCCCCTACGAGCAAGGCTATGGGAAGCGGAAATCGCATCGAGCCCCAGTAACATGTACTTTGGAAAGCGAATGCTGCTTCTTGACCAACCCATAGCCGTCTGCAACACATCTTCGCGATGATTCACGACTATACTCATCTGGTCATGTTGCACTCATACCTGAAGCAGGGTAGGCCACACAGCGCTTCCAACACTGCCATATCCTGTTCCGTAAGTATCACATCTAGTTTCCAGTCGACAGGCACATATCCAGCCCTCAGCTTCTTCTGATACTCGCTGCTCAAATCCTCGATCAGTCGCTCGGCGTCGCGATAGGTTCGGTTCCAGGTGGAAATTGCAGTCTCTGCCACGTCCTCTTCATCGTTGCTCCAGAATACCAGGTTCTTCGCACCGTTCATGTAAATACTTCCCATACTCGAAACCTGCGCACCGCGCTCGGAAACATCATTCTGATTGATACAGACGGCATCGATCCAGACTAGGCGCTCATCATCTGCTCGCCGCATGCAACGAATCGCATCTTTTGTGCTATGCGGCACGCACGTTCACAGCAGAATTGTTGACTAGGACAATTGCGGTCGCCGCCGGCATAGGAAATGGTCGCGTATGATGGCCGCAGGTCGTGGTGTCGGCTGGCAGTCCCTCGATGACAACGCAATTCTTCACCTCCGGAACCGGGAAGTATCGTCAGCAGACGAATCTGTTGCAGCTCGGTGCATGGTGGACGATAGATTTCGGTGCCGGCGAGGAGATGCGGACTCTTTTGCATGTGGGAATTCGGTTGTTGTGTGCTTTTGAGCTGGACGAGGTGCCATATGGAAAGTCGAAAGTGGTGTGCGGGAAGATGCAAGTCGTTCTCGCCCCGCAGCCTTGTCTGAGTGGGGCTGAGGGCATCGTGCATGAGCGGGCCGCCCGACATCTGGACGCCAGCAACGTTGTGGCTTGCAGTCATTCCCGGCGCGGCGCTGCCATGGTGAGACTTGATCTCGAATCCACCACGCACGGCAGAAGGTCCGGAATGCCCTTCCTGCGTCGATTGTGCCTTTGCCAATGCACGAGAGCGTGTGACGGATTGGGGTCGGTGGCCATCAGCAAGCGTCTGGGGGCTGTCCCGTTGGCAAAATGCGTGTTCGAGCTCTCTGAGGCGATGAGCACATTGCTCTGTCGTCCATCACAAATTCAGCAGATGGCACCCAGAGCGGGTCCACCACAGATTCAGCAGATGGCACCCAGAGCGGGTCCACGGATGGAGTTGCCGATGCGAGAATGGTTTGGCCAAGTGACGGCCCTCGGCACAACCGGGGACCCACGGCGACGCGGCGCAGGGATGAGACCACCGCATGTCTTTCTACACTGAACTAGTGCATCATTCTCGCATTCCTGTCTTCGATCCTCCATCATTCCGTTCAGTCTCATGGGCGACAAATCCGCCGCATGCGTCGGACGAGCCACAGTTCAATGTGCTCGGCAACATCAGCCCCCCCGTGGACCACGTTGAACATGTTGACTTACGGACAGGCACGTCTGGGCTTCATGAAATCATGAAAATATCGCGTGGGCTACAGCAGCGATGCTTTCCATCTCGATGGCATGGCATGGCTCAGCAGAGTGTGACGCGCGTCTACGACAGCACGCTTGATACCGCGAGAGAAGGCGGAGCCTGTCTCTGCCCATAGAACTACCAGCCTTGCGCCATGAAGGTGAGACCGCTGTGGCGGCGGCGCGGCACCTGACCTCGGAAATGGAGCCTTGAATCCTGTCCACAATACCGCACCAGTATTCTGGTGCGTTTGGGGCGAGTCGACGCTGTACCAATGGCTGTCTCGCCCATCGCATACATTCGACGAGCCGTGGGTGTGGAGACTATCAACACTTTCTGCCGACACCTGTCAGGATTCCGCAAAGCAGAGAAGCCAAAAGTAGTGCTTCACAAGTCATTCGGGATTGCATGGAGCCGCTCGGCCGTACACATACTTCCTCTGTCCATCTTCGCGATACTGATATACATCAATTACACGACTCTCTACATCGGCCCATCATTTCAGGCGTCAGGACAAGATGACGAAGTCTTCGTTGCTGCTATTCAGGTTGCGGCAAAAGCGCAGGAACTCCTTTGCGTAGCCAGCCGAGCCGCTATCGTGCTTCAGGCCCTCAGGCGAGAACTGCTGGGTGACGGGATTCCAATTGGCCGACGAGGTGCTGGCATCTGGTTCGCTTCCCCAAGCTCATTCTAGTCGCCATTTTTCCTCGCCGCAATCCCTTGGAGTTTCAAGAACATTCATCGATGCCGGTTCTACGCGCTACTGGTCATCGCTGGAGGGCTCGCTGCTGTCATTGGGCCAGCTTCAGCAGTGCTCATGCTGCCGAGACAGCAGAACCTTCCGACTGCGCCGGCGAGTTTCTACCTCAATGGAGCTATGGAAGAAGTCTTTCCGAATGTTGCCAGCTCAAACTCGGAGCTCGCAATCTGCAATCTGCCAAATGCGACGTCTTATGCTGTTTGCCCCAGCGGTGGCTACGAGTCTCTATTGCATAACTTCAAGACATCTGTGCGCAACCACACAAACATGTGTGGAAACAATCATGGCCAACGTACAGGCCAGCAGTGGATACCAGAGTGTCAGGCAAAAGGCGTCGTTGGATGGCGTATGTGGAAGAATATGATGGTAACAAGCCCACACAACCTCACACCCGCTGTTCTTTCAAGCATTTTGATGATGGGAGATTCGGTACCGAAAGTACAGACTGTGGTCACGCAGCCTCATGCAGCGACCGTTATAGCAACGAGGCGCCTGGTGCGAGAATATACAGAACGAGTGGACGAGGGCAGCCCGAATCTGTGGAGTGACTATAAATGGTCATACGATCTCACCACTTCCGGTTCTGCAACCAATCCGTGGGCCCGAGTGAGATGCACAGTAGGCAGGAATTTCACTGCGAACGCCTGCGAGACCGGCTTTCCGTACTTGTACAGGAGTGGAGAGACTTACACGGCATTCAAAGCGAAGGACTACAGATTTGCGAATATTGCGGCACTCGAACGCAATATCTCTGACCACTTACGGACGCAGTGGGTGTCTCTTCCAGCAGAGGAATTTGGAGGTGTTGAGGCAGGACTGACCACAGCGGGACTGCTGGTGGAGTTGCCATGGACTAATGACGAAACTCGCGTGGCATTTGGATGCGCAATTGCAACGTCGTGGCACAATAACACAGTGACATCCGATCGAAGTGCCAACTACAATGCCTACAGTGCTCTCATCACTGGTATGGAATGATCTTGGAACTATCCTATTGGTCGACTCTTCAGATTCTCTGCCGACGAATCGACCTTTCACGCTTGACCCCAGCTGGCTCAAACTTCTGACGCCAAAGCTACCCGTGCGATCTGGTGGCGAGGAATCCACCTTGAACACGCTGGAAAGCATTTTTACAGAAGTAGGTATCGCCGGAGTCGTGCCAACTATGCGCACTCAGCCATCCATCTACTGGGACGTAAAAACAAAGCGCTGCGTGTATGGTATGAGAGAGAGCTCGGACGAGACGGACACCCAGCTCTGGAACGCAGATGATTGTGGCAATGGTGCTCGAGAGTATGTTCAGCTCATTCTTGCCTCAGTCATCGCCGATGGCCTCTCTCGTTTCGGCAGCCATCGTGCGTTCGACAATACCGACCAAGATTTGTGATACTGGTCAACACGAATACCATCGACATTCAACTCCTCCCTGCTGTTCGCAGATCGACCAAAGACGCACAAGGATTTTCCCTCGCAATGGCTATCAATTTATGCCATCGGGTGGGCCTTTCACGCCTCGAAAACGACCGATTACCTAGCACTGGGTGTTGTGTGCATCTGCATGGCCCTTGCTACCGCTCATATCTTTTGGCTTCTCTACTGGGGCGACTGGGTCTCGTCTGGTGCTTGGGACACGGTGACAGAGCTTTTGGTGCTTTGTCAGAACTCGCCACCGTCTGTTCCATCAGGGCTGGAGAACACTTCAGCAGGCCTGCACCGCCTTGGAACATACGCAAAGCTTGTCAAAGTGCGTGCGAGGAACGAAGACGGAGAGTCGCACGAAGACAATCGCGCCAAGCTGGTGCTGGTGGAAGACAACTCCGCCGTTCGCGAAAATGAAGCTTACGCTACAGTGAAGCCTGCTCTGCTCAAGGTCATGCCCTGCGCAACTGTCGCTGCATGCACATCGAGGGAGAGCTTGCCAAAGACAGCAAATTCACTGGAGAGAGTCAAGTACAATGTCAAGTGTAGTTGAAGTATTCGACTTAGCATCCAATATGCATACCGCAACTTCATGGCCGATCTGGAACAGATGCATCCGGGTCCATACTATCTGCTAGCAGCCAACCCGACTACAATACGAGCAGCATGCTCTCTGGTCCCCTCGGGGGAAGAGGTTCCCGGACAATTGAAGGCTTGTGGAAGCTCAGCTCGAGTCCGCGTCTGGTAGCGCTGCAGAGATCACAATCCCAAAGACACTCGCGCCAAGCATTTCGAGATAGCCGAAGCTCCCGTGACCTGGTTGATGATGACCTCTGGTTCCTTCGAAAGTGTGGAGAGCTCAGAGAAATAGGTGCTTCGCCTTTGACATAGTGAAGCTCAGATCAGTGAGGACATTTTTCTTAAGCGTTGAGCTATGTTTGATCTGGTTCGTATCCAGAGCGGACTTCAATCATCATGGTTTGACGAGTCCTGTCCTGGGCCGCCAACATGTCTGCCAGGGCCGTTAGCTCTGCAATCTGGGTGTCGAAGCTGCTAAGCTGCCGGCGGAGGAATGTAGGAGCTAGTTCGCGAGAGAGAAGACTTGCTCTCGTTTCTTTGAGCTAGTCGAGGTGCGCGCGTGTGCTGTCTAGTGAGTGCACTTGCTCGACGATCAAACTCGTCTCTCTGGCTAGCGCGTTGAAACAGCGGCGAATTGTATACAACTTAGAAGTCGTCTCGAAGTCCTGTTGCGTCAAGCGCGGTGTGCACAGCCATGTCAGGCGGCAAGAAGTGAAGCGTCTCTGAACAATCGAAGCAAGCCCGACCTGACCCAGATCTACCCGTAGTGCCATTGTGTCAACCCAATGTTCAGAGAAACAAACGCCAAGCTTTTGGACATAGTCGTGGAGAGGCAGTGGTGGATTGTTTCCGAAAAGCCGACCCAGGCCCATCCTGACTCATATCCACCCCTGGTAGCAGTGAATGCGTAAGCAATTCAGAGCGACGGACGCCAAGCTTTGGGACATAGTCAAAATCAGACGAAAGAAATGCACATCTCTGAGAACGGAAAGTGGTAGCATCCGCCCCAAAGGCACCCCAAACGCCGTTGTCATTGCCAGCCAGGGCGGAGGGACCAGCCCATCCGCCCGGCACGTGAAGTAATTCCAATTATTTACACCAAAAAAACGCCTAAAACTTCATGAGGGCCTCCTCATCCTCCTCCTCCATCTCCTCCACCTCCACCGGGAGCTCGCCAACGACTACGGGCCAACGGACTGGCCCGTAGCCACGGAACGGAGTCAAATCGTCGAGACCGACGACGGTGAACATGTCGAGGGGCAGCTCCCCCTCCCAGACATGCTTCGGCACACTGTCGATCGGCCTCACTCCGTTCCGGCCGCCAGTGTGCTTGGCGACGATATTGACGAGCTCCCACATCTTGCGCTCGCGCTTCTGCTCCTTCTTTGCCCTCCAATCGTCGTAAACGGCCCACCAAGTGGCGTGGAGTGGGCTGTGGGTGCCCGGAGAGTCGGCGTCAACGCGCTTGGCCCATGGCTTGTCGACGATGAAGTGGGTGAGGCACACCCGGTCTGTGTCGAAGACGTTGGGGTGGCGCTGCGCCATGGTTTTGACAGCGTTCCACTGCCACGGGATGCCGGTGAAGCGGTATTTGAAGAATGTGACGAGGAAGTCCTGGTCTGGGAAGCGGAACTCGCCAAGCTTGGTGGAGTTGTTGAAGTAGTAGAGGATAGCGTCCCACAACTTCTTGGTTGGTTGAAAGAGAAACATGCCGCTGTTGAAGAGTGTCTCTGGGCCAGTGTCGCCTTGTCTGGCAGTGATATGGGCGTAGTCGGCAGTGATGTGCTGTTGCTGACTGAAGAGGCACTTCTTGGGGCCGTATTCTGGCTGGCTACAGACGCAATCGTGGACGGCGGCGATGGTGTTCTTTGGAAGGTAGCGAGCGTACTCGAAGATGTAGTCGATATTGTCGTTATCGCTCATGATCATGTCGGCGTCGAGGTAGGCAACGGTGGTAAAGCGCTTGTAGAGCTGAAAGACGCGCAGCTTGGTCCACGTATCGGCGAAGCGTGCATCGGCGACGTTGAGGTTGTGATGATGGGGGGGTAAGAGTGGATCAATGCAGTAGAGCTCGAGAAAGTTGTTGGGATCCTTCTCCTCGATCTGAAGTGCGGCGACAGCATAGGCTGTGAGGTTCTTGGTGTAGAGCACAACGAGAGGGAACTTGCCTCCGGACTTGCGAAGTGAGTGAAGTAGGCAGATAACTCCAGGCAGGTAGCTCGCGTTGGTGATCAGTGTCGCGTACGCAAAAGAGGGCTGCTTGTCTTCAAAGGACTTGTTCATAACTTTGTAGTTGGAGATCATCTGGTGCGCGCGGCGGAGGGCGTCGTCTCCGATGTAGATCTCGTCATTGCAGTGCAGGTCGAAGTCCAAGCTGCGAAGGTCGATCTTGAAATGATCTGCTTTGGCGGCGACAGACATCTCTGGCCAGGCGATCTCATAGGCATCAGAGTATCTGCGTGGACGGCGCGTGCCCCAGGTGAACAGCGCGGTGGTTTCTGTTGGTCGCAATTGTCAGCAGTCAGTCATGGAGGTGCCGACGGCGACATTCAGGGGCGATGGCTTACCTTGGTCCTGTTCATCAGCTTCCGCGGAGTCAGGTGGCGCGCTCAGCTCGAGGTCGTCGAGGGCGACGCAGAGATCGAGCGTCAAAGGGGTGCCTCTTGGTGGGCGGAAGCTCGTGAAGCGCGAGTAAAAGTTCGTGGCGGTCATCTCGTCGGGTGTGTCTGCAATGCGCTCGTACTGCTGATGGTGATAGTAAGGCTGTCGGTCGTGTTTAGGGGGTGATCATGACGGCGATGGTCGAGTGGGTGGTGATGTGTGGGTGAGAGTGAGGGTGAGAAAACAAAGCTGTCTTGAGCGGCGCGCCAGTAGAGTTCTAGGACACCGCAGCAACACGTGCCTGCCATAGCGATTCACTATCCGCCCGTTACTGGCCGAGAGGAGCCCAGCAAGACTGCCAGCATGGTGACCGGGGTCGCATAGGTTGCACACACGGTGCAGGTCGATCCAGGGCCTAGGACATACGCTGAGATGCATCATTGTGGTCTGTAGGGACCATACGGCTCAAGTGCGTGTTGTGAAGCCCAAGATTTCCGCTTTTGTAAAGTCTGGGGCCAAGCAAGTAGTCAGTCCCACGCTGGCTTAGCCTTGGGTCTTTGCCTTGTTCACCACGCCAGCACCACCATCCACTGGAAACCTCTTTTCAATTTCTTCGCAAATTCGCGGTCATCCTCTCGAAGTGCTCGTGTGCTTGTTGTTGCAATTGCGCCTCATTGAGACCGTCGAGGCCAGCATCCCTCGCCGCCCTGTTACAAGCTCGCGCTTGTCCATCGGACCATCCGCGATCAACGAGACATCCAGGAACCGCGATGGCGTCTCGAGAAGGTGGTGATCGGGTATGCCAATCTCCTTATAACCGCTCGATGGCCGGCGCTGATTTTGCAAAGCACTCGGATCCGCCCAGGTTCGAAAGTCTTGACCTCGAAGACGGCCCTCCTCCTCCACCATACACATCCCGCCGCAATACCCAGACCACCAGCACCGACCCTACCAATACCGAGACCAACAATGCCGCCGCGACAACAAGCAGCGGTAGCGCCGATCGAGACTACAGGATAACCTGGGCAGTGTGCAAGGAGTTCTTCAAACATCCACACCACCCACGATACCGCCCCTTCATCATCTGGGTCGTGATCCTGGTGGTCTTCATCCTACTGCCAACCGTAGCGTATATCCATACGCATCGCGCGTCAACGGCCGCACACGAGTGAAGGCCGGCCCGCCACCCCGGCGACCATGGCGGAAAGGCCCAGGAGGAGGTGGTATCTCGGTCGAGGGCACCGGCGGCTGCGCCAAGACATTGACACATGGTATGGCGAAGCACGGGGACAACGCCATGGAATGGGGCTGATGTGCCATTCTAGCACTCAATGGCGGCCGCCGTCACCTTCGTCTGTGAGGCGATTTCGAGACCACATCTCTCGACAAACGGCCAGACCACGGCAACGAATAGCCAGCTCCGGCAGCAAGGAAGAGCCAGGACAAATGGAATAAGGAACCTGTTAAATGGAAACACCTGGTCTTGATCGTCTGCATCAACAGGGGAACTTGACATACTTCGACACTGGTACCCAGTGCCACGAGCGTCGTGTCAGACTCGAGCCCATTGTCCTGACAGCGAGCCACCGCATGGGCCTACCCCAGACGTTTTGCGGAAGCCAGTGTCTGCGAGATTGAGTGGTATGCGAAGGGCCGATTGCGCCGGCTGACACGTCTCTATCCAGGATCCCGCGCGGGTCACCAGTAGGTCAGCCGCCAACGTACAGAATCGTCCTGCGAGGGCCGCTGCACAGCGCGAGCAAAGTGACGGACTCAATGCCACCCTTTGTTCAGCGCATCGCTCGATCCTCCAAAGCCCGTGAACCCCTCGGCTCTTTGTTCAAAACCCCCTTAGACAATGGATGACACAGCCAGCTGGACGCCACGACGGGTTTGCGACCGACCAGTGCAATGCCAATGCTAGTAGCAAGAGATGGAAGCCTATGTTTGAGGCTATGCTCAACAAGGAATGAGGTCTGAAAAGCGGTAAGAAGCCATGTCAGAACCCAACTGATAGGCTTGCGCAGCTGAAAGATACCCTTGCTCGGTCGTTGCGGCCATTAGCACGGGCAGATTCTGTTCGAAGACTTGCCTCACTTGGTGCCTCTATGCTTTGGAGAGTCGCAATAAGCAGCTCGTGCCGCAACCCGACATCTGTGGTCACGAACAGGACCGCTCTCCTCCTTCGCTCGAATAGCGCATACTGCAAGTCTGCAAAAACCCGCATTCGATGGTGCGGTTGGCGTCGTTGGTAAGTACTTGTTGAAGACTCTCATGCGTATACTGCCGAATCCCGGCTCAAGAGTAGGGATGTTGGAGTTGTCCATACTTTCCTTGATGCCTTTTCCTTGAGTGTCGATTGATTATACTTCCCGGTTGATTCCTCATATTTACTTGCAAACTTCTTTCTTGCTCAGCGAATTTTCTTGCTTTCGAATCAACTGAAAAAGGCGTGAAAAGCGTTTCCTTCTCGTTCAATGCTATACGTACGCTGGACAAGGGATATATAGGTCTTCTATGTTTGTGCGGCTCTGGGCTTCCCATTCATCTTTGAATGATCGTCATCATCATCGCTCATTAGACCTTCGAGCTCAAATTCTTCAGCGTCTGCAGCCTGTCGATCTGCGGCATTTGGAATTCTGGCGTGGCCATTCGCTCGAGGGCGCTCTTCGTCATCAAGCTTGATCGCCGTGGAGGCGTTCGGGTCTTTGTATGCGGAATATAGGCTGATGAGCATGTTTACAACTATTGAGAAGTCAGCATACACTGGAGAGGGCGAAACCGATATTCCGGATCCGGGAACTTACACAAAAATAACAGGAATGCGATGCTGTACAAGATCAGGATGTACGACACATGGGTGACGTTGTTGCTTGCCAGCAAAGCCATCTGCTCCTCTGTGGCACCCATGAACATGAAGCCAGCAGCAAAGAGCAAGAATGGCGGCAAGTACTGGAAGCTGTTGATCTCGAGATCAACATCGCCTCCTTCTGGACCGACCAGAGTATTCTTGTCCTTGAGCACGAAGGAAATCTCGATGATCCTGGTGAGTCCAGCGGCCATGAGGGTACATCCAAAGACGGCGTGAACATGGGTGCTCAAGGCCAAATTCTGGGGATGTCCGGACATGCCCCAGCCAGTCATGAAAATGACAATTCCAGGAATGAGGTTCCTCTTCGGCCGACCCTGCCTGTCCCGCGAAAGCCAGATACCGACCAGACCAGCAGCCCACCAGATGATGCCCATCGAGGTGTGTTGCAGATCATTCGCGACCCACGGGCCTCCCCATCTGTGTTCAGTGAAAGTGTTCACACATCCCCAAAGCGCAATGATCAAGCTGTCCCAAAACTCTTGACTTCTGCCTGTCCTCGCGAGGAATGGCTGACCGTTCAGCAGCAGAATCACCATGACTATTCCGTATGCGATGAAGGCTGAGCCCATGATGAAATGCGCCAAACATTGTCCCAGGTGATCTCCTTGACAGAAGCCTTGCGCGGCAATTCCTCCGAACAGGAACTGGACCCAGGTGACCACTGGAAGCAGACCACCCAATATCCCGTGGGCCTTCACCAATCCTTTGCGTATTGTCCCCAGGAAGCCTCGCTCGATATGCATCTTGAGATATATTCCCAATCCCACTTGGACAATCAGAATCAGCATGAGCAAGTTCGCGAACTTTGCATGCGCATTGGGGCCGAATTGTCGACCTTTATGCGCGTGTCCGAGGAAGTATCCAGGCACGGCGATCGCGGTTGCTGCTATTTGTACTGGAACATGCCAGCGAGATCGAACCTGGCCAAGAACCATGCCCGTGGGGAACAGAATACCCCATGCGAAGGCTTGGACGAGGATATGTACCCATAGCGTGCTGTCGATGGGTTCGGGAGAGATGGCTTCGCCCTCAGGGACTTCATCGTGGCCACCATGGGCATTGGCTGTGCTGCTGAGGAGAAGGAAGGCGAAGGGCAGGAGGGCCACGGGTCTCGTGCGGAAGGTGGCCATGTCGTCTATCGTCTAGTCTCGTCGAGGGTCGACGAGGAGGGGTGGCGGACTGGGAGATGGACCGGATGCTCGGAGTGGGTGTGTTGTCTGTCTATGCTCGCATTTCAGCTCTTCAATGCTGTCAGTCCGATACGAGAACACCTTCCGGATGGCGTGAGAAGTTGTCCGACAGCAGGAATTGATGGCTGACCACCGCAAGGCTCCTTACTGCTGCGCTATTGAAAGCGATTAGCGTCCCAGCCGGACCCGCCAAGACATCGACGACCAGACCCTGAAGCTTGTGAACATCACCCACATGCACGTCGCGTCCTCTTCTCTTTCCTGACGCGAACATAACTCTGCTGCATACTGCCTATCTACGCGATACACGCGAAATCAATTGCTCACGCTCATTGAACGGCGTCATGTCTTCGCAAGAACTACCTTCACAGCAGCAGCCCGCACTAATCTCTTCCGACGCGCCTCTCCCGAGCTCTCCTACTCCCGCCAGCACAGGTCAGGCCCAAGCTCAGTCAAACAGTGCAGTTCCCGCAACCTCGCAGGAGCCAAAGCCCGCCCAAGCACCAAATTCCCGGGTCCCAGCACTGCAGGCTAAACAGGCTGCTCTTCAGAGCAAGCTAGCCGACCTCCAAGCTCAACGCACAGCTTACATTGAGAAAGCCACTCTTCCTTCAGGTCTCGCCATGCCGGAGGACTGGAACGAGGAAGAACGTGCTAAGCAAGCTCTCGCTACTGCCAATGGAGTCATCAAAGAACACATTACGGCTCTTCACAGGTACAATGAGACCAAGGACATTGGATTGGGTCTC
Organism: Cercospora berteroae; assembly: GCA_002933655.1. Taxonomy (NCBI): domain Eukaryota; kingdom Fungi; phylum Ascomycota; class Dothideomycetes; order Mycosphaerellales; family Mycosphaerellaceae; genus Cercospora; species Cercospora berteroae. The sequence goes on along the minus strand of PNEN01000558.1, from coordinate 52,128 downwards.
ATGGGTCTGGTGGCAGAGGGCAGAGGCGTGAGGCAGAAGATTGTGATGGAGGAGTTTGGCATTGGCGAGAAGGATTGAGAGAAGCCGACTCATGGTCTCACTACACAGGCTACGACGGAGATTGCCAAGATGATGGTCGATGGAGAAGTGAGCAGATGACGGCATTTGGCCATAGCCATGCAGGCGCAGCTGCCTCCCGATTCTTACTGAAAAGCTGTCCTCACAATGCTCAAACGACCAGCGAGGCTGTGACGCAAGCTGTGGCGAGCTTCCCCTTTCGGACAGACTATCGCATCGGTGAGTTTCTGGAATCGCCTCGCCAGTATCAATCTGCAACTAGCGAGGCCCAAGCGGCACGGCTACCTGCAGCAAAGACAGCTCGGCTGGAGGCTTGCTACAGGAACGTTGCAACGTGCTTGCACAGCTAGCATGAGATTGAACAAACACGCTAATAATTTTGCCTGCTCATTGACTCCCGAAACATGCATGAAAGAAGTTCGATACACGCGCAAGTGCTAACGCAATACTGATTCACATCACAGCCTATCCGATGCAACAGCACAAAGCCACTTTCAGGCAGTCGAGCACATCCTCTTGCAGTCATACTGCAGGCAAACGCTGGCAAACGTTGTCACGGTCTGGAAGCACTTTCTGGACAACGAAACTCTTGTTTCAAGCCTTTCCACCGAACTTTGCTCCTCAAAGGAGAGGAGGTCTTGCTTCGTTTGCTCAAAACAAGCGGGCTTCATTTGCTAAGACTGAGTCGATGAGGCCTGCAGTCATATAAGCTGGCTTCTCCGTCTGTACTCTGCTTCTCTTCATCGCACAGCGACTCCATCGTTTGGAATCCCAAGAAAAGCAACCTTCTGCACAAATCTTTGGTTTCCCGACCATCTTCATCCCAATCACCCTTTCCAACTCACCGGCGTTGCCGCAGCCTCCACTGCCTTTCTACTTGTCAGCCAGGTGTTAGTCACCGATGGCCATCTGCGATCGATGCTACGTGCCTGGTCATCAACAAAACGGTTGCCGGGCATGCAGACTTTGTCGGCGCCACGGACATCAACAAAATGCTTGTCCCTACAATGTTGCTAAACCCCATTGCGACCATTGTCTCAGGTCCGGACACAGTGCCGGCACATGCCCGAAACTCCAGCAACCAGGACAAGTCGAATGCCAAGTGAAAGATTGCCAGGAGAAAGAGCCCACTTGGCTTCATCCACATGACACGGCCAAGAACAACCCACTGACTGCTCTACAACGTGCTACTATCGGCGGTACAACCGATGTCACGCAGCCCACTGTAGCTCGTCGTCCAAATGTGGCTGCCCTCTACGGCAATGTCAGTCCTCAAGCTGCTTCAGTGCCCGCTGTGAACAGTCCGATCTACGGCCGTCAAGAAGCAGACGCGAGCATGCTGGGTGGTCACGAGGATACGACTGTCATCACCAACTATGTCAAGTTGCCCAAGACACCAACGGTCGTGTATGAGTATCGCATCGACATCGTCCTGCCTCCAACACCAGGACGAGCCAACAACCCACAGATGACACAGCGAAGCGAGCGCAAGCGTGTTTTCAAAGCGCTCTGCAATTTGCCAGTGCTTCAGAACCACAACGATTACTTCACAGACTATGACACTTTGTGGTCTTGCTCGCCCTTGAATCAAGCACAGTTGGCAAATCTCTCAGTGCAGTATGCCAAGCAAAGCGGCAGAATGGCAACAGTGCCATCGGTGACTCTGTTGTTCATTCGCAGTCTCAACTTCAACCAAGGCTCTTTGGATCTGGTCGGACGAACAACACCGCAGCGCAACCCCAACTTGCTCATCAAGGCTTTGAACGGTATGGTGACTAAGTGCATCACAGAACGTCAGCAGAACGATCTCTTTGAGGCAAGTGCCAACAGCTTCTATCTGAAGAGGAGCTCGACAACTCTACCAAATTCTCTTCTCATCAACCGTGGCTACTTCACGTCAGTCAGACCTGGTCAGGAAGGTCCTTTGCTGAACGTCAATATCATGCATGGCACCTTCCTCAAACCGATTTTGGTGTCGAAGTTCCTGGACGATATGAACGCACAATATGCAGACGACGCAGAGAAGATTCTCAAAGGCCGCACGGTCCGCATCACCTATGACCGTGGCCCCAACAACGGCGTCGACCACGATATTGAGGAACATCGCAAGAAGCAAATTGCTGGATTTGGCAAGATTCCTCAGCTACAACAATTTGATGACGGAACACGCATGTGGACTGTTAAGCAGTGGTTCGAGAGTCAAGGCCTTCCCATTCAGGATCTCAACAAGCCGTGTGTCAATGTTGGCCTCACCGCAGGAGCTCGACCAGGAGGCTCCGGGGCTTTGTGGATCCCTGCGCAGTATCTTGAGATAGAGCCCTACCAGACTTTCGGCAAGATGCTCAACTCTGCGCACATGAGGGACATGCTTGCGACTGCACTGAAGTCTCCGGCGGTAAATCAGGCAGCTATCGTCGAAGAAGGTCTCAGATTGCTCGGTGTGAATGATCAACAGACCAGGAACGCTCTTGACACAAACTACGGATTTCAGATCGGAAACAAACTCCTTCGGATTCCAGCTCAACTACTGACGGCCCCGGTCATCAGATATCTCAACACCAAGAAGTCGACTATCTCGGATGCATCTTGGGACATTGCAAACGACAAATTCCTTCAGACACCACCAGCACTGCGAAAACTAGGTGTTCTCGATATGCGACAGAGAGGCGGAGCACCGGCTGCTGACATTGGATTCGAACTCCTGAAGCGTTGCGCCTACCATGGAATGTTGTCGACGGCACCCCAGCGGCAAGACGTCCATGTGTTCATACCAACAACGACACACTTCGGTCCAGGGAGGTCGCAGTTTTCTCCAACCTTTGATACCTACGGAGCATTTCGCCAAGCAATGGGAATCGCGTGGACCAAGGCAGGCAGTCCAGCATTTGTGCTCGTACTGCTCGATCAAAACGACCCAGACCTCTATGCAGCTATCAAGCTGTTCGCCGATCACCGTGCAGGCTTCAAGACGGTGGTATGCACCAACGGCAAAGTGTCCCAGGGCCAGCAACTCAAGGGAGGCAACGGGTTCCTCGGCATCCTGTCCAACCTTGCCCTCAAGTTCAACATCAAGTGCGGTGGTCAAAACCATGCTGTCGACTCTGGTGCTAGATCTGCATTCTCACTACTGCACGTCGCTCCTCCTCAAAAAGGCATGAAATTGCCTGGGCAGAAAGAGCCACCGACGGACCCAAATCTTACCGATACAATGATCATCGGTGTCGATGTGGTTCATCCAGGTGGCGACACGCCGTCCATCGCGTCTATGGTCGGCACTGTGGACTCCCACTTCGCCAACTTCTGTGGCTCGGTCCGACTCCAGCCAGGACGTGTCGAGGTTCTCACGAAAGTCAACATGCAAGAGCTCGTCGAGGAGCGTGTAGCAGCGTTCAAGGCCAAGAACAAGGGCCAAGCTCCCAAGCGCATTCTCTACTATCGTGATGGTGTGAGTGAGGACCAATACTATCAAGTGCTCTCCGAGGAAGTCGACACCATTCAAAAAGCGCTGCCCGACGTCGCTATCACGGCCATCGTTGTCGGAAAGAGACATCACACTCGCTTCTTCTGTGCTGACGAAAAGACATCCTACAAAGAGAGGGGTCAAATCAATGGCAACGCTAGGCCAGGCCTTCTTGTCGACAAAGTCATCACACAGCCCGCCACTGCAGATGGCTTCCGCGACTTCTTCTTACAGTCTCACGCTGCAATCCGTGGAACTGCCAAGTCCGCTCACTACATCGTCATCCGCAACGACAAGAAGTGCAAGCTGGACAAAAACGCGATCCACAACATCACTCACGCTCTCTGCTACAACTACGCCCGCGCCACCAAGGGTGTCTCCTACTGTGCTCCGGCATACTACGCTGACCGACTTTGTGACCGAGTGCACAGATATCTGAAGCTTTACATGCGCGCATTCCATGTCGGCGGCGATTGGTCCATGAGTCAGAGCGAGCAGCAGATGATACCCAAGACGGCGGGCATCCTGGCGTTCCGCACTCGAATCGCTGGAGAGGTCGCTCAGGATCCGAACTGGAATCTCCACCGCCGCGCAAACCCGTGGCATGCAAGCATGGACAACATCATGTTCTGGTTGTAATGCACGATCACCTCTGCCTCCGCCAAACTTCCTCATCCCCCACTTACCTTCACTGCCACTGCATCGCCTTCTCTCATCAGCACAACAACCACTCATCCGCCATCCACAACTCCTTCTTGCTCAGCAGACACCTCATGCTGCCAGCCCGCGCACACCAACTCACGACACCACAACGGAACCAGACCGACATCCGCATCATCTACCATTGCATCTCCCAACACCGCGCCACCGACACACACAGCCCTCCATCACAAGCACACCATCTTGTCGTGCCGGCTGACACTCTCACATACATGGGATAGAGGGAAGGATGGGGAACAGGACATACTTCACACCCAGCACCGTACTACTCGCAAGCATCTTTCCATCGCAATCGTGAAACCTTGGCGCAAACAGGTCGTGCTGGCTGTCAACCTGTACAGTACCCGACGAATTCCAGTAGCTCTTGACTGAGTACTGATGATGGTGATGGGAATAGAGGACACCTCTTGGGGGGGGGGAAGGAAACAGGCAGGCACAAAGTAGAATTTAGCAGAGCATGAAATGTGAAAAATCATGAGGTGTTCCAATCATTGTTTTGTTTCTTTTCTCGATTCTTCTGTTGAGTTTTCCTTGAATTGCCTGACTGTGAATGTCTTTTGAAAAGAATGTGCTCCACTTGACCATCTCCGAGGAGCCTGGTCTTGCTTAATCACAGCTTTAGAACTTGGCTCCGACCGCATCGTGACTGACTGCCATCACAGTACAAGAGCTGGAGTCAGGTTCCCTCATGACTCTTGGTCACCCCTCATCCCACACATTCCATGCTTTCACAGGCATTCTGCTGCAACACGTGTAGCGCCCGGATAGTAGCCCCGAAACTCATGCCGGATCTTCCTCCGTCTCGAGGCGTAGCACGCATTGCGCAAGCCTGCTGCTATATTTTGCAACCATGTCGAACTAGCTCGTGTTCATCAGCTGATACGCTACTGCTCGTCGAGAGACTGGACACTGTTGCTCGAAGTTTCGATCATGGATGCAAGGCCTCTCCATATGAGGTATGCAGTATCATGGATTGCCTCACAACCTTGCAAATGATTTGTAGGACTTGCAGGAAATTGTCCGTCTATTGCCTTCTTCCGGTTGGTGCTATCCAGGAATTACGGAGGTGACGGGTAGTGAAGGGTAAAATTTCCATGGGTCGGAAAGATGTCCGATGTCGCTGCCGTCTGTACTGGTCTGTTGTTTGAACTTGTATACCAGACGCAGCATGTTCGGGACTGCATGCTGACCCACGTGTTCGACTTCGCGTTGCCAGGTCCTGTTCGCAATTCCGCATCGTTGTCTCGTCATCGCGATGCGCACGGGAAGAAATGAATCATGGGTGCGAACGTGGAGCAGCGGGATGTGGATAGTGCATCGAGCCAAGAGGCCGATGTGTCCATAGAGCGGGCTCGGTGAGGACAAGGGGCGGGAGAGGTGATGGGAGGGAAGAAAGTTTATCTCGACAGCAGGCCACGCAGCGCCAGAGAGGAAAGTGCGCGAGACAGAAGCAGGCGCAGGAGATGCCGGAGATGCCCGGAGCACGCGGTGAGCGGGCGGAGGAAGGAGGCACTGTATCCTTGCCGATTGAGAAATTGCGGCACGCAGGCAGGCGCTGCTCTCGGACAAGTCACGGAGTCGGAGGCGACGCTTGATGTGCTGGCGGGCTCGTACGTTGTGCTGTCGCCTCCCCGCACGGCCGAGGCGGCTGGGTGTGCGCTGGTGAGAAGGTTTTGCAGCGGCATGTGTCAAGGCTATCGGCCGATGGGTGTTTGCAGTATGTAACATGCGGCAAGACGTGCAGCCTTGCAGTGGTGTTGATGATGAGAGCGGACAACGAGGCTGTCTTCGGCTGTTCATCACATCACCTCGCCCGTGACGGCGTGCAAGCGAGGAGGTGGAGAGAGAGGGAGTCCACATGGCCGCATCCGACCGCCTCCATAACCGTCGTTGCCCGCGCCCAACTCTGCCTTCCCGCCGCCGCCGCCCTCGTCACGTGTGCGCCGCCGCCCCACGGCAGCACCCTGTAGGGCACGCCGGCCACGTTCGCTGCTCCCCCGCAATCTTCTGCAGCACAACCCGAACATCGACGGGCGGTGGTGATGCGGATGATGCTCCTGCTGCTCGCGGATGAACACCATGACGCTGCATCGCTTGTCCGCCCCGCTGCCGCTGCCATCCCCCACCAGCGCGCCCGCGCCCACGTTCTCGCCTCTGGCCAGCCCTGCGCGCCCAACGTGCTCGACGGCGGTGGGTGGCACAGCAGCGCGTGTGCCTCCACCTCGCTCGCAGCACCACCATGACCATCGAGGTCAAATGTCTGACGTGCCAGCCATCGTTATAACGTAATGACATCCCGCCTTCACCGACCCCAACGCGTCCGCTGCTCGACACACGAACCCACCGCCTCCACCACTGCCGCAATCTCCGGGCTGTTCGCGCCAGACGCTGCCGACGCACCGCCGCTGCGATCGTCTGTCTGCCTCCCGGACCCTCCTGCTGCTCGCTATCGTCCGTACAGCACCAAGGACATGGGTGTGGAACGAGCCTAATTCCTACCTACCTTTCTCCTGCAACGACGACAGCGCCTGCGTCTGCACCTGCCTGCTGCTGCTGCTGCTGCTGTACTCCCTCGCACTGCTCCCAGCCCCGACTCGCCTTCTCCGTTCGTGACAGCCGCCGAAGCTTCCCGACTGACGGACGACGGAACCAGCGCATTTTGCCAGCCTGCCGCACGCACACCGGACCACACCCGACGCCGCTGCGAATCTGCTCTTGCCGACCGCTCGCGCTTGTTCCTGCAGCAGGGACCGCAGAGCCGACTCCAGCCTGTGCCTCCCGCGGTGACTGCCTGTGTATCGTGCGACCCTGCCCGACATCATTCGCCTCTACCGGATCATACATGACCGCTGCACCAGAGGCTCGGCCCTTGGACCATCCATCACCCGCGCACATCACAGCGTCGCAGACTAGTCATTGCACTACCCCACACACTGCTACTGAAAAAACCTCCACTTGACTTCACGGCTACTCCGGTCGACATTCCTGCCCGCACCGCACCGCACCGCACCACCCGGCCTTCCCTCGACCAGCCAGCCTTCCACGCTCGTGCTCCGTGTCCATGTGGCTGTTGTGATGACACCGAAGGTAGTCGCGACCATCAACTCCACGGGGAGGCAAGCCGCTTCGTTCATTCGCGCTGCCGCCGCCGTTGGCTGGCATGTCCGCGCCCAAATTCGCAGCTGCGATGGCCTCGTCGCCGAAGAGTTGGCAGAATTGCCCCATGTCGAACTCATCGAAGGCGACTTGACCGGACCGGCACGCACGAGCATCCTGAACCGATTGTTCACCGGCGCGAAGATTGCCTTCATCAACACCACCCACTGGGGCGATGAAGTCGCGATCGGAAAGGCGTGTGCCGACGCAGCCAAGAAAGCCGGCATTGCACACTACGTCTACTCCAGCATGCCAGATCACAGCGCGTACGGCGAGGACTGGAGAGCCTTACCCATGTGGGCGACCAAGTTCGCCATCGAAAACTACGTGAGACAGATTGGCATCCCTGCCACGTTTGTCTACACTGGCATATACAACAACAACTTCACATCGTTGCCGGTAAGCCACAAACTACTGCCTCGCCTGTTCCTGGAACTTTCTTGTTGACGCATATCAGTATCCATTGTTCCAGATGGAGCTGCAAGACGACGGCAGCTTCGTCTGGCAGGCACCTTTCCACCCGGACGATCCTCTGCCTTGGCTCGATGCGGAACATGATGTGGGGCCAGCACTTCTCCAGATTTTCAAGATGGGCGCCAATCATTGGAAAGGCCAGCGGTAAGATCGACGTTGCATTACTGGTGTACGACAAAGTCACTGACGGAAAATAGTGTCACATTGGCTTTCGAGAAATTGACACCTCTGCAAGCCTGTGCTCGCTTTTCGCGAGGAGTGGGCCGGCCTGTCAACTACGTTCACGCCGACATCAAAATCGCCGTCAACATACCCAGTGGCTACCGGGAGCAGCTTGAAATACTGCAAGAAACACTCGGCTACAAGCGTGCACCATATTTCGGCCCGGACCTGGAATACCCCAAAGAAGGACGAAGCATATGGGAAGGCTACAGAGGCATTGAAGAATACGCGCGAGAAGTCTTCCCGATCGAAGAATATGCCAATGGTCTCCGATGGATGGAAGAAGACGGTATGAGTGTGACAGGTGTCAGCACTCCCGGCGAGAGCAACGGCGATCCCATCGATTTCCCTCGATCACGACCAATGACACCAGCGAATGCCGTCACTCCACTTCACGTCTCGGGAGCTTATACACCCAAATCACACCCGGAAGGACTGCACAGAGGCTTCTTTGTGGGGAGCTGCTAAAGATCCCATGCGATTTCACGTATAATCTTCAACCACGACTTTACGGATCATCATTATTGCTTTTCTCCACCACTGCGCCGCATGCCTGGCAGCGTTCCAGGCCATTTCTGATATGCATATCTCCACTCTTCGGCGAGCTGTGGGTGTTATCGTGCGGAGTTTCATGAACGAAAAAAATCGTCACCGTCGTTGGGAAACGGTCAACGATGGGACACGGATAACGGACGGACGGACGGACGGACGGGAATTTCGGAAAACAAAAAGTTGTCAAAAGGATGACGGAAGGAACTGGGGGTCGGTGGGCGTTCCATAGTGCAAGTGAGATTGCGTGCTACGTGCCAGAGTACTGTAGTATGTAGGCATCGGGACGGAGTTCTGCCTGTTGTTCGAGGGAAGGACGGCCCTTCGCAAGCGGTGTGAAGCCGATCGAATCAATTCAATCAATCAAGGCCAGCGGTTTTAGTCAATGTGTTCGTTTACGGGAAGAGGATAGATAACGACCATGATGGGTTATCTACCTATCTATGTTCTCCCTTCCCGATGCGGTTGTACCTATCTTTCACCGCATGCGACTCAGCTGACACGAAAGCAACATGAATCTGATGACTTGCATGAAGCAGCAGCAGCAGCGGCTGTTCTTTCCCGGTTTGAATCGTTTACCAGTGTACGTGTGAGGTTCCTGTTTCCCGGGACCCGACAAAGGAACCTAGTACCTTGTATGTACAGTAGCTTTGTCCCTCCTCTTCCGTAGCTTCGGTGGGCCACAATCGTTGACCCCAGAGGTTCATTATCTGATCGGATTGACGCGGGCCGTAGATCCTGTTTTATCTCGACCGCACTGTATTTATTCTTAGCTTGGTGGTGGTTGGTTTCTTCCCCGGCGGGAGGGACGAAAGATGTGATGCGGGTGAAGACCTTCTGTGGGGGTATTTGTGGAGACCTCTTCGCTTTGGAGTTACTTCGTCCTTCCTGTTTGAGGAGATACGTTGATTGATTTGAGGGCTTGGTATTGGAGGCCAAGAAGAGAGGGAATCTTTGTGCTGTCCAACAAGGGAATTGCGGCAGTGGCATGCACAGTTTTCTATTCACATCGCACCAATTGTCGCCTGCTGCGAAAGAGAGGATAGCGGGAGCTTTCTCTTTCGCTAAAAAGCTATCTGTCTGGACCTCGCTGTGCAGCTTTTCATCGATCCACTTCCTGCTGGACCTAGACAACTTCTCGTTTACTTCTTCTGCTTCTTGGCTGGAGGCCCAACACCACTCTGTCGCTTCCCCTTCCCACCCTTATCCGCAACAAGCGCTCGAATATCCACAGGCTGATCCTCTCCATCCTCCTCATCCTCATCCATATCCTCAAAATCCATCTCCGACAACTCCGCATCATCCATCTCCTGCGCCTGCGTAAAATACTTGATCGCATTAGGCCAAATCTCCTCCGCCAACGTCGTAGCCAAATCATCCCCATTATCAAAAACCTCCACAGCCTGATCCCCATACATTTCCTCCTCATCATCATCCTCTTCTTCCTCCTCAGGCATCTCCACCTTCTCCCCCTTCTTCCTCTTCTCCCACCTCGCCTGATGCTCTTTCTCCGCCTTCTCCGCCTCCTCAGCACTCACCCATCGTCGACTACTCACAAACCCAAACCAACTGAAAAAAGATGTATTCTGTCCATTCGAATGCTCCAACTTCTTCTTCAAAGCAGTATACTCCGGTAAACCCTTGTTCGTCAAATCCCCCGTCTTCTTCCTCGCTTCGAACAATGCCACAGCAGCATCCGTCAACCCTTCCGTCAAATCTTGACCTTTTTTCCAGTTGATCTTGACTGGCTCGGAAACGAGTCCTACCCAGCCGTCACGTGCGCGACGATACCAGAATTTTTTCTCCAAGGTTTTGTTCGAGAATGCGGAGTTTTCTTTGAATTCGAAGGTTATCGTGACGGAACGTGGGTGGCCTTGGGGAGTGGAATCGAGTTCGTGACGGGTCACGGAGATGTTTGTGAGGCTTTCGGCGAAGATTTTGGAGTCTTGGGGGTGCACGAAGCCGTCGATTTCGGGAGGGGAGGCTTCGATGACGAGGGGCCAGAAGGTGGGGATTTTGGTTATGGCGGTGGCGCGTTTGGTGTAGGCGGCTTTGCTGAGTTCGTATTGCTTTTTCACTGGGAGAGTTGTTAGATGGGTGATGGGTAGGATTGAGAGGGCGGTAGGCGCATACTGATTTCATTGTCGATTTCTTCGAACTCGCCCTCGATGGAGGCGAGCTCCTCGTAGGTGACTTGGGAGATTTCTTCGTTTTCGGCCATGTTGGGTAATGCGTTCAATTGGATTATTGCAGTCGGAGGTGTGAAGAAGAATTTGCGAAGAGGAACGGTCTGAAATGTCGCTCCACATTTTTTTGTCTTTCCAAGCATGGACCCTGAATTGAGCTCGGACGGCAGCGACGTCAAAGTGTGAAGTCACCGCCTCGGCCTCCTGCTTCCTGTGCGCCGAGTCTGCGCAATTGACAACGAGCTGCTACTGTTACTGAGCGACACGATTGTGGAAGATTGCACAAGAGACAGCAACACGCCGTTCAGTGCTGCTGCAACACGCGCAGCTGTCCGAGCTCCCGCGAATCGTGGAGAGATGGCGCACGTCTGGAGCTGCGGGCGTGGCAGCTCGGCCAACAACGAAGCGAGAAAATGGCGGGCGATGATTAGCGTCGAAATCGATTTCTGCAATCACGCCAACACGTGATGATATCAGGTGGAGAAGAGCCGGGCGGTTCCTCTCTCATCATCGCCATCGGCCATCCGACTTCTGCTCGTCCTGCTCACACGACCAAGTTTGCTCGAATTACCACCGCCATGGGCCAGCCGTCGAACCCCGCGAGCAACGCGCTCATCTACTGCACATATGCAGCCTTCCTGTACCACACGCACGGGCCCACCTGATGCTGTGTCGCCACTGACCTGGTCTGCAGCGCCTTCGGCCTCTTCATCGCCTGGAGACTGCGAGGGCAGTCGGCGGGAGAATGGCTTTCTGCCAACCGCACGCAGAAGGGTATACTACACACACGCGATTCCGCATCTCCATATTTGACTTCATCTGAAAGGAACGCACTGACTCATTCTCAGCCCTGCCTCTGGCCTTGAACTTCATCGCGTCTGGTGAGTGTGGCTATCAGGTTTCCACGCCATTGCGAAGCGGCAAGACATGATCGCAAAGAGAGTCCGACTCTTGTCACGACCATTCCACAAAAGGTTCGTAAGCATACATTTGACGGCGCCATGCTTTCGGCGAGCTCTACTGTTTTTAGCAGATTTCGTCGAGAGTGTGGTGTGCAGCACTGCGGGCGCCGAATGCTAGTCTATCATCCCATTATCACGTGTTCAACTTCTGCACAGCCTGCGGAAGAGACACGCTGAGGTCGGTCGGGTGGATGAATGCAGGAAGCTGAGATGTACCGCTATGAGTCGATCAAGTTAATGCTTGCGGGACCAAGGGCTGCCACTTCTACCCCATTCCTTCACTGTGAACTAACCATACTGACTTCACACTCAGCTCTGGGATCCGGTATCCTGTTCACCTATCCCAACATAGCAGCTCTCGCAGGACTTCATGGCCTGTTGGTCTATGCCCTTTCTTCCGGTCTGCCCCTGCTCATATTCGCGGCTCTCGGACCGATCATCAGGAGAAAGTGTCCAGATGGCTTTGTTCTCACGCAGTGGACGCGTGAACGATATGGCACTATCACAGCAATCTATCTCAGCTTCTTCACGTCAGTCAAACACCACTCGTCACGCCTGGTCTCCACTAACATCCTTCCAGCTGTGCTACCATCTGGCTCTACATGGTCGCTGAGCTGTCAGCCCTTCAGCAAGTCGTCAATCTCCTCACTGGTATGAACGGCTTGCCTGCCGTCATCGTTCAGTGCGCAATCACGACAACATATACCGCCATGGGAGGTTTCCGCGTGTCCTTCGTGACGGACAACATTCAAGGAGCCATGGTGCTGCTATTCCTCATTGTCGGCACAGTTGCGATTGGAGCTACTGTCGATATTGACAGGTCGCTGATCCCAGTCTCACAATATCTGGAGCCGAATCTCCTGGGCTGGCAGCTTCTCTACATTCTGCCAGTAGCGATCCTGACGAACGACTTCTTCCTGTCTGCCTTCTGGTTACGTGCATTCGCCGCCAAGACGGACAAGGATCTCTACATTGGTGTGAGCATCGCCGCCGTTGCTGTGACTATCATTGCGACTCTCGTCGGCGTCTCTGGCCTCATCGCAGGTTGGTCTGGAGTGCTTGGCAACCCACCAGTGGCCACTGGTATTGAACTATTCACCTTACTCGGTACTCTTCCAGCTTGGGTCGTTGGCTTCATCCTGGTCATGGTTGTTACTCTTTCCACAGCCGCCTTCGATTCTCTGCAGTCCGCCCTGGTTTCCACTGGATCCAACGATTTCTTCCGCAACAAGCTCAACATCTGGTGGGTCCGCGCCATCGTGGTTGTCTTGATCGTGCCGACTGTGGTTGTTGCGCTCCGGAGTCCTAGTGTGCTACAGATCTACCTCATCTCCGACATCATTTCTGCTGCCGTCATTCCATGCTTGGTTATCGGTTTGAGCTCCAAGGCTTACTTTTGGCGCGGATTCGAGGTCGTCGTGGGCGGCGTTGGTGGCATCCTCGCCGTCTTCCTTTTCGGACTGGTCTTCTACGATGGCGACGCTTCGCGCGCTGGAAACCTTCTGATCCTCAGCGAAGGCCTCTATGCTAGTGACTGGTCGGTCTTCGGCGTGTTCGTCGCAGCTCCTGTTGGCGGTCTGCTGTTCGCAATCGCCGCTTGCGTACTCAGACTCAGTGTGCAGTATGCTTTGGCAAGATCCAGAGGACGTCGGTTCACAGGACTTGATCGTCCTGCGGCACCTGACGCTGCCTTCGACCCATCGGACCGTGACAGCATGCATCGCACGGACTATGGAACTACCACTATCGATGGAAGCAAAGGAGGAGTTGCTGTTCAGGGAAAGTTCTTCTAAGACTCCAACGACAGATCACCAACTAAAATCTCCGCAACAACAGTAGCCGAAGACGACAACCAAGCGTAAAATTGCGAGCCGCGCTACTACTCAGCATGTACATAGTCATTCGCTTCACGAACATTGCTTTTGCCACGTGGGCCGATCGCCCATTCGCCAGGAAGTAAAACGGAATCCGGCATTCGCAATATCAGACCTGGATTCTTGTTCCATTGCTTGAATTATATTTGTCCAAAGGCGCATGTCTACGTTCCGTATTGGCTCGTAAGTGAAGGAATCAAAACTTCGGGGCGCTTCGGCGTGATCGAAATCTTACATTGATGAATTCATGAGTGCAAGTCTCTTTGATATCCGGTTCTAGTCTACGTACGTTGCCGCCTCGTAACGGATTAAGGTAGTGTGCGCCACGTGCGTGCTGCCTTCTCTTCATCATCACATCAATGCCACTGGATCCAAATAAGCTCGACTCCTGCTCGCTCATCAGCCAATCACGAGGCACTATGACTTGGGCGTCCTGCAATACCACTTACACTCCGATCCTCAGAATCAGTTCGACTTCATACTGCTCATCAGACAAGGCTCTGATTGCGTCGTACGACACTAATATGTTTCGATAGACTTGAAGGGGATACGAGATCAACGTTCGACCATGATGCGCCACAGCATCGCCATTTGGCCTTCTGACGATCGTTCAGCGCCATGAAGTTGCATAGCCCGATCTGACGGATCAGCATGTTGACTACAGAGCGCAATGGCATTGGTATAAAGGTACGAGCAAGACGCTCCGTCTCTGACATCTTCTTCGAAAATTCTGAGTCTTACCGTCAGCATGAGGGCTACACAGTGCTTCCTGGCAACATTGCCCCTCCTCTCTCTCTCCTGGGCATCACTCTGTCCCATCCTCGGACCTCCATTTCCCACTCTACAGCACTTGAACACCAGTCAAGCTTTCCAGAATGGCACCAAGACCCTCGATGATCTGATCAATCAAGCCCTCAAGAATGCGACCTTCTTCTCTGAATACGCCATGAGCGCTCCACTTACCAATGAAACATTCTCCTTGAGCATCTTCAGCACCTCCCAGCCCGATACTCTCCTCCATGAGTCTCACTACACTTCCTCAGAAGTGGCCAATAGCGAAGAAGGGTTACATACCGTGGACGCGGATTTGATCTATCGGATAGGAAGTGTGTCTAAGTTGTTGACTGTGTACACTTTTTTGATCCATGAAGGACTCGCGAGGGATGGAGACCCAGTCAACAAGCATATCCCCGAGCTTACCGAGATAGCAAAAGGCGACTTGATGTCGGAAGATGGAAGACTGGTCAATTGGACTGATGTTACGGTTGGGGATCTGGCTAGCCAGCTTGGAGGCATAACAAGAGATTGTGAGTCTGATCGTGATTGTGAAGTCGGAACAAGAACACTGATATCGTTACGCAGTGGGACTGAACGATAACGATGAATTATTTGGCGTCCCTCCGTTGCCAGAGGGAGAAGTTGCTCTATGCGATCATCCGGATCAAAAGGCATTTCCTTGCTCTGTCAAGGAGTATCTGGATCGTTTCGCCACAGTTCCAGCGGAATGGAATCCAGCGCATACTCCGACTTATAGCAATGCCGGCTTTTTCTTACTCGCTTTGGTCCTGGAACGAATCACGGGCAAGTCATTTCCAGAGCTCATGCACCACAGCCTCATTGAGCCGCTGGGGCTGAACAGCACAAGTTACTATGCTCTCAATTCGACGACTCAGGCTGTCATTCCAGTCAACGATACGATGGCTATGTGGTCTTTCGACATAGGACCGGTTGCTCCGTAAGTCATCGAAAGCACACCACACAATCCTTTCCAAAGCAACGCTGACCACAAACATGATCTGGCAACTACTACACTTCCACCTACGACTTCGCCACAATCGGCCGCTCAATCCTTAACTCCTCAATCTTATCCCCAAGTCTTACGCGACGCTGGCTAAAACCTCGCACTTTCACCACAGCCGCATCTCCAGCATTCAACGCAGTCGGCGCACCATGGGCGATTCTACGCTTCCGGTACAATGAACGGGTCGTAGACCTCTACACCAAAGATGGTGACGTGGGCGCCTACCACGCCAGTCTGGCCCTAATTCCAGATTACAACGTCGGCTGGACGATCCTCGTCTCAGGTACAAAGAGCACAGGAGTACGTGAAGGGCTCAACACTCTCATGTATGAAACTACCCTTCCCGCCCTTGAACAAGCAGCTCGTGAGGAAGCGAATGAGCGTTTTGCTGGGACTTATGAAGCGATTTCAATGTATCAAAACGACGAATCTGGCACCGTTACGCGAACAAACTCCATCAACTCATCGGCGACAGCGACAGCAACAGCAACAGCAATCTTCACAACAGACTCCCACTCCGGCCTCAAAATCTCCTCTCTCATGATCGGCGGAATCGAACAAACTACAACTCAAGACTCACCGAAAGCGAAACTTGATTGGAGACTTTTTCCCAATGATCTCTATAACGATGGCAAACACGTCGGTTTCACAGGTGCTGTATCGACCATTTACACTGACAAAAACACCAAAGTCTTCGCTGCGAATACTTGTGCCAGCTGGTTGAGTGTGGGCACACCATCGTACGGGAGTTTGGGACTTTTTGATTTTATTTTTGAGATTGATGAGGATGGGAGAGCTGTGAGTGCGTATGCGAAGGGGTTTAGGATGAAGTTTGTAAAGAAATATTGATGGCCATGTGGGGGGGGGGGGGTTTGAGATGATTCTCGTGAATACAGAAGCAGTCGGCAAATGTTGGAATGATTACAACCCAGAGAGCGCATGGCAAATGTACAAATGCCTTCGGCTAGCCAAGTAATTTATCATCAGTTCGAGTTTTGTTTTCCGGCCCTCTAGCCATTGCTACAGAAATAAAAACAATCAACCAAAAGTACACCTCCAACGCCACGCTTATGAATCAAACCCATGATCATCATCCTCGCATCGACCAGTTGCGCGGCACGTCATCCGAGTGCCTACCTGCCCGATTTCTACGTCTCACCACCAGGTTCTGTTCCTCCTCAGAGAGCCTGTGGGAACGGCCAAAGAGAGGCGAATCTACACCAGGTGTCTCATATCTCATGTACTAGCGCTGATTGTATCCCTGGTATGCATATGGGTTCGGCTGCTGGCCGGGAGTCTGTGCATTAATTGCCGCGTGTCCTGTGGTCGGCGTGCTTGGATTGCCGGAAGGTGTGAAGTTGGGCGCGTTACCGCCAAGACCAGAGAGGCCACCTCCTGTGCCATTCGTCTGCCCAGGCGTGTTGTGCGCGGCAAGAAAGTCCTCGCGGATTTGTTGTGATGCAGGGGCAGGGACGCCGTGCAAGCCATAGATCTGATCCGACAAGTCGTCTTCCAACTCGCCGCCAAAGACTTTGGAGCGTAAAGCCCAGAAGACTGATCCCGTCAGCCAGGCGTCGCTTCCTGCAGTATGAGCAACGCCGACCCTTTGGCATGCGAGCTCATCGGCGAGATCGTTGAGCCCAGACTTGCTACCCAAACGGTCAACGATCTGTTGTCCTGACTCCGACAGCAGCCCACTGGCGCGCTTCCTTTGCGCATGTCGCAGTAGGAACTTGATGTCCCAAAGTTTTGGAAAGAAGGTCTTCACGAGATCGAAGAATTCGGTCTGGTCGACAGGAAGAGCGTCGTTTGACAGTAGCTTGATGAGATAGCCAAAGTCGTATCCGGAGTGAAAACTGAGCCAGTGAACATCTTCGTTGAAGCATAAACCAGAGGTTGTCAAGAGTGCACCAAACGCTTCGTGGTTGATACCTTGCGAGGCGTGTAGTGCGAAGTTGACACCTGCTTGCTGCAACAGCGAGATGGATGATTCAGCGTACATGTCTTCCTCCAGGTTGAAAGCGAAGTTGAAAACCCATGTGCAAGGGATGTTCTGGTTCGCGAGCGGGTGGTTGTAGCCCTGAAACTTGCCCGTCTGCTGGGACAAGCTCGAGTCCTGTTGGGGCGGTAATTGTCCGTCCTCGGTATATAGCGTGATGCCAATCTGGATAGGCTTCAGGATGTCCACGTTACATCTGAGTGTCTGGTAATGATATTCGGCCTTGCTACCTGCAAAGTTCCCTATCGGCCTCGCTACGATGCCTGGAAATTCGGCGTCCATGGCGACGTACGGGTACCTCTGGATCAGCTGTCGAAGCATGTGCATCTCCGTATCCAGGTTGTGTCTCCAGACCTCGCGGATTCGCGCCGCCTGACCGGTTTTTGGCAGTCCCATTCCTTCCACCTGATTTCCTTCTTGCATGGCAGCGCCTCGAGCGAAGCCTGCTTGTGCAGCTGCCGATCCTAGGCCTTGCCCTGGCCCACCCAGAATGCCGCCATTGAAAGTCGCCGTCCCAGCCGAAGCACTGAATGCTGATGCGCCGAGCGTGCCATATGGTGAGCTGGGATTGAAGGGCGAGATGCCGCCGTTCAGGGCGCTGTTGCCAAAGGACTGGTAATTGGGGATATGTGCCGACTGCGACTGCGATTGGTAGTGTTGATGCTGCTGGTTGAGGTTGACGAAGGGATTCGATGGCTGCGATATGTGCATCCGGCCGACTGGAGGAGCCATGTTGTCGGCGGTTGTGTAAGATGTTGGAGTCGAGACAGTTGCAGCACTCGCGTGCGGAAGACGCAGCTGTCGCGACTGCCCAGATGGAACAAGGTTCATGTCACGGCTTGGCACTTCCGAGCAGCTCGACGCCAGATCCCGCCGACGATCACGACCACCACCCATTGACCTCCCAGCGCGCCTGCAATTCACCCTTCTCACGCAGCAACAATGGCACCGAAACCCAATCTTACGGGCTTTGACCCGGCAAAGTTCGCCGCAGCTGCCGGACAGCCGAAGAATGACCCATGGGCAAGAGCGTACGTCGGCGACGAGGTTGTAACAAGGAAAGCTGGACCGCACACTAACGGATGCGCAGTGAGGCATGGAGATATACCGGACCTTTCACACGAGGGAATCGCTTCAAGGGGTCATTTCCTGGTCTTGGAATCGCGACTGTGGCATTTGCAGGCTACCTTGTATATGAGCAGATGTTCATGACAACATCACACGGGCACGGCGATGGACATGGAGAGGGACACCACTAGAGAGGGCAAGGCGAGGATATTTGGCAAATGTACAGTGCTTCGCTGCATGGAACTGGCGTTCACTGGGTGGAGCGACTTCCACGACAACATAGGAAGATGTGTTCATTGGGAAGAGCAGGCTGCAGTGCGCGACGAGTGGCACTGGGCACGACAAGCAGGCCCGTAAACTGGCGCTCGAATGCATAAGATTCTGCTGCGACAGCTACATCAGATTCAAAGCACCGCACATAGCTCACGAACAACCCGTCCGAACGCCAAATGCTAGGTGGATGCTTCCTGCATGGCTGCACCTGTCGAGCTGCGCAACCGACGATCAGTAGGTGAAAGACCATGTGAATACTAACACGATGCATCTTCTGCACTCTTGAGCCATCGTAGCCGGGTCAACAGCCCAGGTGGACTGCCAGAACAGCTTCGTGTCGACTATGCGTTCATTCAACACAACCTCGTGCTCACGCTACGATTCCGTTTCATCGCACTGAAATGATGCAATTACTACAGCCCGTCAAAATTATTATTGCTTAATTGTCAAGTCGAAGGCCGATGACAGGCTTTCATCTCGGCTTGCTAAGACCTGGGGAGATGTAGAGTCTTCGAGTACAAATCGCAGTAGAACGGCATCAGTTAGCTGCAAGATTTCAGATGACTTTAGTGATGTCTTACGCAGCTCCTCTCAGTTGTATCAGAGTACGAATAACATTGAATGGCTTTTGTAGTGATGCATCTATGAAAACTTTAAAAATTAAATGTAGCCACTATGTCTGCATCTGGAGGGAGATCTATCTGACCTTGTTAGAACGACAGCAATGAAGTTGAACCTGCGGATGGAGTGTACATTGATGCACACTGATCATGTTCTTTGGGTCTGTGATCCGTGCGCTCTTCGATGCACGAACATGAACTAGCTTAGCTGTGTGTGCGACCAATGAAACTTAGCGTGGAGCAGGACCCCTGATCGCAGCTGATCGCGTGTGGAAATCTGGCAGGGGCCAGCATTGACGATCGAGACAACTGGTGAACACGACGACCGACCACCACCACTTCGATTGTTGCTTCTCGACTCTTCGCCACCGCGATGCTGTTCAGTACCACCGCCCTCGTGGGTCTGCTCGCCTCCTACGCATCCGCAACGGCCCTCACGTACAAACTCACACCCAACGAGAAGGAGTGCTTCTATACATACGTCGACCAGCAGAATGCAAAGGTCGCTTTCTATTTCGCAGTTCAGAGTGGTGGAGACTTCGACAGTGCGTGGCATACGGAAGACTTGGGCAGATAAGCGCTGGAGGGCTAACATTGGGCAATAGTTGACTACACGGTGTTCGGACCAGACAAGCAGCCAGGCCGGGAAAAGATAGTGCTCGATGGACAGAAAGAGCGACAAGGCGACTATGTGTTCACGGCCACAGAGACTGGCGAATACCGCTTCTGCTTCGACAACTCCATTTCCACTTTCTCCGACAAGGTCGTAGACTTCGAGATTGCGGTATGTTCAGATGCAGCGCAGTCCGGCAGCTTCGCAAAACTAATACTACGCGATCAGGTCGAGAACGAGCCCCGAGCGAACCTCCCACAAAAAGCCGGCGCATCCCCCGATCAGCTCAGCGGCGTCGAAGAGACCATTCTCAAACTCTCCGGCCAAGTGTCAACACTCACAAGACAACAAAAGTACTTCCGCACGCGCGAGAACCGCAACTTCAGCACAGTCCGGAGCACAGAAAAGAGAATATTCAACATGAACATTATGGAGACCGCCTTCATGATCGCCATGGCAGGTCTGCAAGTCTTCATCGTGAAGATGTTCTTCACAGGCGGCCGAAAAGGATACGTTTGAGGGAAGACTGAATGATGTGCCATCGCGCTGGTCGCTGCAAATTGTCATGCCACATACCAGGACGAGACGAGACAAGACAAGCAGAAATTTGAATACAATCAAAAAAGTTCCAAAAAAACAAATCAGCCTCCCACGCACATCTCCGACCATAGCCTCGATTTCTTCACTCCTTCTCCACCTTCTTCCCATCCTCAATAACCATATACTCATCCCCCACCAACATCCTCATCTCCCCCTCCACCATAAAATTCTCATGGTCAGGACTCAAAGCCTTACTCGCAGGATCATACATAAACTTGGCCCAATCCTTATAATCCCGAAACACAAACGTGCAAATCGCATCGTAATCCGCCATGGCCGCTTTACCATGTAGCATATCGGCCATGATTTTTCGATCGCGCGATAAACAGTACGTCTAAGAGAAGATAGTATCAACATCGAGTACACGCATGCAAGCAGAAAGAAAGTAACTTGAAAGTGGGGCTCGGACATACTAGACTATACGTTATAATCTTATGCTTAATCAGAACATCCGCAGCCATTTGCGCATGTTTGTGATTATAATGCTCGATGAAATCCTCATCACTCATGCCCGGTTTCTTCTTCACAAGTATGGTGACTTTGGTGACTTTCCGGAAACCCGTCGTGTTGGGGTAGCCGGCTTCCAAGACCATGATTGGCAGACTTGTCGTTTTTGTTTTGACCTAGAGTAGTACCTGGCAGCGGGGTGGAAAGTGGATGATAATGATGCGTCAAAAGGTGCAGTGATATGTTGTTCTCTCTTGTAAAATGTTGTCTTCGATTATGCTCGGGTACCTGCAGAGAGGAGCGGGCAAGAAGCTATCTACGGCTGGATCCCCATGTCCCGATCAGTCGCTCTGTAGCGGGATTAGTCCCCGAATGGATCCCCGAAACGCGATGCCTTCTCTCTCGTTTTCAGCTCAGCCTCCGCAGGTCTCATTTGCACCCTCGATGGCGCAGTCCATGTCGATGTTGCAGAGACACTCGATGCGTTCACTCTCGTTTTGAGCTCAGCCTCCGCAGGTCTGCTGGCCTGCATCCTCGATGCCGCAGTCCATGTCGATGTTGCAGAGATACTCGCTGCTGTGGACGTTCCATACCGAAGTGGCGGACCATCATACTTCTCTGTTCGCTTTTCTGGCCCAGGCGTTGGCGAAGCGTTCCAACGACGTAAATATGGCGTCTTCTCCGATGTCAGGATCCTTTTCTCTGGTGACAGAAATATGTCTACTGGAGCTGGGCTTTTCAAAGGACTTCCGTCCTCGGAGTCGGACGCAAGATCTCCCTTTTGGTTGACGTGCGTGGAGCCAAAGTCGACGTCGAGCGGTACTTCCGATACTACGCGCACTTCCACAGGAGTGCACGGGGACGAGTGATGGGTCTCGAAGGAACCTTTGCTCAGAATCTGCTTCACAGGCGACGGAAGCTGGTCAAAGCTCGGAAGACTAGCGCAGATATCCGGACGGCGTCTGACAGTAATGGGGACCGCACAACGTATCGTTGTCTCGTACCTGGTGCCGCCATGATAGAATTGTGTGATCAAGGCCATTACGTCCAAAGACATGGTGTAGACATCAAGCCGTCGAGCTCCGACTTGCGAGGCCAATACACCGGGGATGATTCCTCGGAAGCATCTTTGTTCCAAATCCTACTGGAGCCATTGATGGTCATCTTGTCCATTTTGGCCAACGAAATATGCGATCTCCACGTTCGTCATCGCCGAGAAAGGTCGGTTCCAGCCCATTGTAGGCTTGAGCGAGAAGGTGCTGTACTCTGAAACCACGTTCTGAAGGTTATCGAACGTCACTATTGGAGGAAACCAGCCGTAATTGCAATGCAGCTTGATTCTGGGATCCAGTTGTGGCCGGAGATACGAGCCTCGCACGACGTCGAATGTCACTTCTACGCTTGGTAAGCGGCCTCGTTCATATCGCCAGCAATCACGTGACAGCACAAAATCTGTTACGCTGGCCGGGCTGATGCTTCTGAATCCAGTCGAGCTTCCGAGCTCCTCGATAACGTCAGTCACGATACTCGAAATCGTGATGGTAACGGGGAGTGTTCCGAGACGGCGTAAGAAGGTGTCGAATCGCGCCAGAAGCGAGCAGGCGTTGTGCTGAAGTACTGCGACGAGTCAGAGGAAGATCACGAGCCAGCAAAAATGCACGTACAAAGGTTCTCTGCTTCCTGCTCAAGGAACGCCTCGATGACAATAAATGTCGTTTCTTGTGCTATGGCACGCTGAAAAGCCTGTTCGCAGAAGAACACCTCCTTGGCAGCCGACAAATCCGAGAATCTCCACGTATTGATGATGTCCCTGTCGAATATGAGCGCCTTTTGATCGATACGGCGCTCCCCACGGGAAAGCGTTGTCCCAACCTGGCCGCGAACTTCGTGGGCTCGCTGGCCCTGTTGACTCCGGGTATAGGGACTATGCACAGGCACGTAACAGTCAACGTGCGAGTTGCGCGAGGGGCCAATTGCGCCGGAAGGGTGGATATCGAGGTGATTGTTGAGGAACTCCACCACGCTGTCAAAGTGCGCGCCGTCCACGTGGGTATCCATGCTGAGAAACAATGATGTCTCTGCCGTGCGAGCGATCGCTGCGTGGTGGGGATATTGATGCAGGTTGGCTGAGAAGGGTACCGGTTGCCAGAGAGATGCAGCCACCTTGGCCCTTCCCTCACATTGCACGGTCCCTTCCA